>OX336391.1:18949606-19155109 GCA_946902985.2 Meconema thalassinum | reverse complement strand
GGTTTAAATGGGCAATAGTATTGACTAGGAGGTATAAATGTGTAATAGTATTGACTAGAGGTTTAAATGTGTAATAGTATTGACTAGAGGTTTAAATGTGCAATAGTATTGACTAGGAGGTTTAAATGGACAATAGTATTGACTAGGAGGTTTAAATGTGTAATAGTATTGACTAGGAGGTTTAAATGGGCAATAGTATTGACTAGGAGGTTTAAATGTGTAATAGTATTGACTAGAGGTTTAAATGTGCAATAGTATTGACTAGAGGTTTAAATGGGCAATAGTATTGACTAGGAGGTTTAAATGTGTAATAGTATTGACTAGAGGTTTAAATGTGCATTAGTATTGACTAGAGGTTAAAATGGGCATTAGTATTGACTAGGAGGTTTAAATGTGTAACAGCATTGACTAGAGGTTTAAATGGGCAATAGTATTGACTTGGAGGTTTAAATGTGCAATAGTATTGACTAGAGGTTTAAATGGGCAATAGTATTGACTAGGAGGTTTAAATGTGTAACAGTATTGACTAGAGGTTTAAATGGGCAATAGTATTGACTAGGAGGTTTAAATGGTCAATAGTATTGACTAGGAGGTTTAAATGTGTAATAGTATTGACTAGGAGGTTTAAATGGGCAATAGTATTGACATGGAGGTTTAAATGTGTAATAGTATTGACTAGAGGTTTAAATGGGCAATAGTATTGACTAGGAGGTTTAAATGTGTAATAGTATTGACTAGAGGTTTAAATGTGCAATAGTATTGACTAGAGGTTTAAATGGGCATTAGTATTGACTAGGAGCTTTAAATGTGTAATAGTATTGACTAGAGGTTTAAATGGGCAATAGTATTGACTAGAGGTTTAAATGGGCAATAGTATTGACTATGAGGTTTAAATGGGCAATAGTATTGACTAGGAGGTTTCAATGTGTAACAGTATTGACTAGGAGCTTTAAATGTGTAATAGTATTGACTAGGAGGTTTAAATGTGCAATAGTATTGACTAGAGGTTTAAATGGGCAATAGTAGTGACTAGAGGTTTAAATGGGCAATAGTATTGACTAGAGGTTTAAATGTGCAATAGTATTGACTAGAGGTTTAAATGGGCAATAGTATTGACTAGAGGTTTAAATGGGCAATAGTATTGACTAGGAGGTTTAAATGTGCAATAGTATTGACTAGAGATTTAAATGTGCAATAGTATTGACTAGAGGTTTAAATGGGCATTAGTATTGACTAGGAGGTTTCAATGGGCAATAGTATTGACTAGAGGTTTAAATGGGCAATAGTATTGACTAGAGGTTTAAATGGGCAATAGTATTGACTAGAGGTTTAAATGGGCAATAGAATTGACTAGGAGGTTTAAATGTGTAATATTATTGACTAGAGATTTAAATGTGCAATAGTATTGACTAGAGGTTTAAATGGGCATTAGTATTGACTAGGAGGTTTCAATGGGCAATAGTATTGACTAGAGGTTTAAATGGGCAATAGTATTGACTAGGGGGTTTAAATGTGTAATAGTATTGACTAGGAGGTTTAAATGTGTAATAGTATTGACTAGGAGGTTTAAATGTGTAATAGTATTGACTAGGAGGTTTAAATGGGCAATAGTATTGACTAGGAAGTTTCAATGTGTAACAGTATTGACTAGGAGCTTTAAATGTGTAATTGTATTGACTAGGATGTTTAAATGGGCAATAGTATTGACTAGGAGTTTTAAATGTGCAATAGTATTGACTAGAGGTTTAAAAGGGCAATAGTATTGACTAGGAGGTTTAAATGTGTAATAGTAATGACTAGGAGGTTTAAATGTGTAATAGTATTGACTAGAGGTTTAAATGGGCATTAGTATTGACTAGGAGGATTAAATGTGTAATAGTATTGACTAGAGTTTTAAATGTGTAATAGTAATGACTAGAGGTTTAAATGTGCAATAGTATTGACTAGGAGGATTAAATGTGTAATAGTAATGACTAGGAGGTTAAAATGTGTAATAGTATTGACTAGAGGTTTAAATGGGCATTAGAATTGACTAGGATTTTTAAATGTGTAATAGTATTGACTAGAGGTTTAAATGGGCAATAGTATTGAATAGGTGGTTTAAATGTGTAATAGTATTGACTAGAGTTTTAAATGTGTAATAGTAATGACTAGAGGTTTAAATGTGCATTAGTATTGACTAGGAGTTTTAAATGTGTAACAGTATTGACTAGGAGGTTTAAATGTGTAATATTAATGACTAGGAGGATTAAATGTGCAATAGTATTGACTAGGAGGTTTAAATGTGCAATAGTTTGACTAGGAGGTTTAAATGTGTAATAGTAATGACTAGGAGGTTTAAATGTGTAATAGTATTGACTAGAGGTTTAAATGTGCAATAGTATTGACAAGAGTGTTAAATGGGCATTAGTATTGACTAGGAGGTTTAAATGGGCAATAGTATTGACTAGAGGTTTAAATGGGCAATAGTATTGACTAGAGGTTTAAATGGGCAATAGTATTGACTAGGAGGATTAAATGTGCAATAGTATTGACTAGGAGTTTTAAATGTGCAATAGTATTGACTAGGAGGTTTAAATGGGCATTAGTATTGACTAGGAGGTTTAAATGGGCAATAGTATTGACTAGGAGGTTTAAATGGGCAATAGTATTGACTAGGAGGTTTAAATGTGTAATAGTATTGACTAGGAGGTTTAAATGGGCAATAGTATTGAATAGGAGGTTTAAATGTTTAACAGTATTGTCTAGGAGGTTTAAATGTGTAACAGTATTGACTAGGAGGTTTAAATGGGCAATAGTATTGACTACGAGGTTTAAATGTTCAATAGTATTGACTAGGAGGTTTAAATGTGTAATAGTATTGACTAGGAGGTTTAAATGGTCAATAGTATTGACTAGGAGGTTTAAATGGGCAATAGTATTGACTAGGAGGTTTAAATGAGTAACAGTATTGACTAGAGGTTTAAATGGGCAATAGTATTGACTAGAGGTTTAAATGGTCAATAGTATTGACTAGGAGGTATAAATGTGTAATAGTATTGACTAGAGGTTTAAATGTGTAATAGTATTGACTAGAGGTTTAAATGTGTAATAGTATTGACTAGGAGGTTTAAATGGGCAATAGTATTGACTAGGAGGTTTAAATGTGTAATAGTATTGACTAGAGGTTTAAATGTGCAATAGTATTGACTAGAGGTTTAAATGGGCAATAGTATTGACTAGGAGGTTTAAATGTGTAGTAGTATTGACTAGAGGTTTAAATGTGCATTAGTATTGACTAGAGGTTTAAATGGGCATTAGTATTGACTAGGAGGTTTAAATGGGCAATAGTATTGACTAGGAGGTTTAAATGGGCAATAGTATTGACTAGGAGGTTTAAATGTGTAATAGTATTGTTTAGGAGGTTTAAATGGGCAATAGTATTGACTAGGAGGTTTAAATGTGTAACAGTATTGACTAGGAGGTTTAAATGGGCAATAGTATTGACTAGGAGGTTTAAATGGGCAATAGTATTGACTACGAGGTTTAAATGTGCAATAGTATTGACTAGGAGGTTTAAATGTGTAATAGTATTGACTAGGAGGTTTAAATGGGCAATAGTATTGACTAGGAGGTTTAAATGGGCAATAGTATTGACTAGGAGGTTTAAATGAGTAACAGTATTGACTAGAGGTTTAAATGGGCAATAGTATTGACTAGAGGTTTAAATGGTCAATAGTATTGACTAGGAGGTATAAATGTGTAATAGTATTGACTAGAGGTTTAAATGTGTAATAGTATTGACTAGAGGTTTAAATGTGTAATAGTATTGACTAGGAGGTTTAAATGGGCAATAGTATTGACTAGGAGGTTTAAATGTGTAATAGTATTGACTAGAGGTTTAAATGGGCAATAGTATTAACTAGGAGGTTTAAATGGGCAATAGTATTGACTAGGAGGTTTAAATGTGTAATAGTATTGACTAGGAGGTTTAAATGGGCAATAGTATTGACTAGGAGGTTTAAATGTGTAATAGTATTGACTAGAGGTTTAAATGGGCAATAGTATTGACTAGGAGGTATAAATGTGTAATAGTATTGACTAGAGGTTTAAATGTGTAATAGTATTGACTAGAGGTTTAAATGTGCAATAGTATTGACTAGGAGGTTTAAATGGGCAATAGTATTGACTAGGAGGTTTAAATGTGTAATAGTATTGACTAGGAGGTTTAAATGGGCAATAGTATTGACTAGGAGGTTTAAATGTGTAATAGTATTGACTAGAGGTTTAAATGTGCAATAGTATTGACTAGAGGTTTAAATGGGCAATAGTATTGACTAGGAGGTTTAAATGTGTAATAGTATTGACTAGAGGTTTAAATGTGCATTAGTATTGACTAGAGGTTAAAATGGGCATTAGTATTGACTAGGAGGTTTAAATGTGTAACAGCATTGACTAGAGGTTTAAATGGGCAATAGTATTGACTTGGAGGTTTAAATGTGCAATAGTATTGACTAGAGGTTTAAATGGGCATTAGTATGGACTAGGAGGTTTAAATGTGTAACAGTATTGACTAGAGGTTTAAATGGGCATTAGTATTGGCTAGGAGGTTTAAATGTGTAATAGTATTGACTAGAGGTTTAAATGTGCAATAGTATTGACTAGAGGTTTAAATGGGCAATAGTATTGACTAGGAGGTTTAAATGTGTAACAGTATTGACTAGAGGTTTAAATGGGCAATAGTATTGACTAGGAGGTTTAAATGGTCAATAGTATTGACTAGGAGGTTTAAATGTGTAATAGTATTGACTAGGAGGTTTAAATGGGCAATAGTATTGACTTGGAGGTTTAAATGTGTAATAGTATTGACTAGAGGTTTAAATGGGCAATAGTATTGACTAGGAGGTTTAAATGTGTAATAGTATTGACTAGAGGTTTAAATGTGCAATAGTATTGACTAGAGGTTTAAATGGGCATTAGTATTGACTAGGAGGTTTAAATGTGCAATAGTATTGACTAGAGGTTTAAATGGGCAATAGTATTGACTAGAGGTTTAAATGGGCAATAGTATTGACTATGAGGTTTAAATGGGCAATAGTATTGACTAGGAGGTTTCAATGTGTAACAGTATTGACTAGGAGCTTTAAATGTGTAATAGTATTGACTAGGAGGTTTAAATGTGCAATAGTATTGACTAGAGGTTTAAATGGGCAATAGTAGTGACTAGAGGTTTAAATGGGCAATAGTATTGACTAGAGGTTTAAATGGGCAATAGTATTGACTAGGAGGTTTAAATGTGCAATAGTATTGACTAGAGATTTAAATGTGCAATAGTATTGACTAGAGGTTTAAATGGGCATTAGTATTGACTAGGAGGTTTCAATGGGCAATAGTATTGACTAGAGGTTTAAATGGGCAATAGTATTGACTAGAGGTTTAAATGGGCAATAGTATTGACTAGCGGTTTAAATGGGCAATAGAATTGACTAGGAGGTTTAAATGTGTAATATTATTGACTAGAGATTTAAATGTGCAATAGTATTGACTAGAGGTTTAAATGGGCATTAGTATTGACTAGGAGGTTTCAATGGGCAATAGTATTGACTAGAGGTTTAAATGGGCAATAGTATTGACTAGGGGGTTTAAATGTGTAATAGTATTGACTAGGAGGTTTAAATGTGTAATAGTATTGACTAGGAGGTTTAAATGTGTAATAGTATTGACTAGGAGGTTTAAATGGGCAATAGTATTGACTAGGAAGTTTCAATGTGTAACAGTATTGACTAGGAGCTTTAAATGTGTAATAGTATTGACTAGAGGTTTAAATGGGCAATAGTATTGACTAGGGGGTTTAAATGTGTAACAGTATTGACTAGAGGTTTAAATGTGCAATAGTATTGACTAGGAGGTTTAAATGTGTAATAGTATTGACTAGAGGTTTAAATGGGCAATAGTATTGACTAGGAGGTTTAAATGTGTAATAGTAATGACTAGGAGGTTTAAATGTGTAATAGTATTGACTAGAGGTTTAAATGGGCATTAGTATTGACTAGGAGGATTAAATGTGTAATAGTATTGACTAGAGTTTTAAATGTGTAATAGTAATGACTAGAGGTTTAAATGTGCAATAGTATTGACTAGGAGGATTAAATGTGTAATAGTAATGACTAGGAGGTTAAAATGTGTAATAGTATTGACTAGAGGTTTAAATGGGCATTAGAATTGACTAGGATTTTTAAATGTGTAATAGTATTGACTAGAGGTTTAAATGGGCAATAGTATTGACTAGGTGGTTTAAATGTGTAATAGTATTGACTAGAGTTTTAAATGTGTAATAGTAATGACTAGAGGTTTAAATGTGCATTAGTATTGACTAGGAGTTTTAAATGTGTAACAGTATTGACTAGGAGGTTTAAATGTGTAATATTAATGACTAGGAGGATTAAATGTGCAATAGTATTGACTAGGAGGTTTAAATGTGCAATAGTTTGACTAGGAGGTTTAAATGTGTAATAGTAATGACTAGGAGGTTTAAATGTGTAATAGTATTGACTAGGAGGTTTAAATGTGCAATAGTATTGACTAGGAGTTTTAAATGTGTAATAGTAATGACTAGGAGGTTTAAATGTGCAATAGTATTGACTAGGAGGATTAAATGTGTAATAGTATTGACTAGGAGGTTTAAATGGGCAATAGTATTGACTAGGAGGTTTAAATGTGTAATAGTATTGACTAGGAGGTTTATATGTGTAATCGTATTGTCTAAGAGGATTAAATGTGTAATAGTATTGACTAGAGGTTTAAATGGGCAATAGTATTGACTAGGAGGTTTAAATGGGCAATAGTATTGACTAGGAGGATTAAATGTGCAATAGTATTGACTAGGAGGATTAAATGTGTAATAGTATTGACTAGGAGGTTTAAATGTGTAATAGTATTGACTAGGAGGATTAAATGTGCAATAGTATTGACTAGGAGAATTAAATGGGCAATAGTATTGACTACGTGGTTTAAATAAGCAATAGTATTGACTAGGAGGATTAAATGTGTAATAGTATTGACTAGGAGGATTAAATGGGCAATAGTATTGACTAGGAGGTTTAAATGTGTAATGACATTGACTAGAGGTTTAAATGGGCAATAGTATTGACTAGGAGGATTAAATGTGTAATAGTATTGACTAGAGGTTTAAATGGGCAATAGTATTGACTAGGAGGTCAAAATGGGCAATAGTATTGACTAGGAGGATTAAATGTGCAATAGTATTGACTAGGAGGATTAAATGTGTAATAGTATTGACTAGGGTGTTTAAATGTGTAATAGTATTGACTAGGAGGTTTAAATGTGTAAAAGTATTGACTAGAGGTTTAAATGGGCAATAGTATTGACTAGGAGGTTTAAATGTGTAATAGTGTTGACTAGAGGTTTAAATGGGCAATAGTATTGACGAGGAGGTTTAAATGTGCAATAGTATTGACTAGGAGGTTTAAATGTGTAATAGTATTGACTAGAGGTTTAAATGGGCAATAGTATTGACTAGGAGGTTTAAATGTGCAATAGTATTGACTAGGAGGTTTAAATGTGTAATAGTATTGACTAGAGGTTTAAATGTGCAATAGTATTGACTATGAGGTTTAAATGTGTAATAGTATTGACTAGGAGGTTTCAATGTGTAATAGTATTGACTAGGAGGTTTAAAAGTGTAATAGTATTGACTAGAGGTTTAAATGGGCAATAGTATTGACTAGAGGTTTAAATGGGCAATAGTATTGACTAGGAGGTTTAAATGTGTAATAGTATTGATTAGAGGTTTAAATGGGCAATAGTATTGACTAGGAGGTTTAAATGGGCAATAGTATTGACTATAGGTTTAAATGGGCAATAGTATTGACTAGAGGTTTAAATGGGCAATAGTATTGACTAGGAGGTTTAAATGGGCAATAGTATTGACTAGGAGGTTTAAATGTGCAATAGTATTGACTAGAGGTTTAAATGGGCAATAGTATTGACTAGGAGGTTTAAATGGGCAATAGTATTGACTAGGAGGTTTAAATGTGTAATAGTATTGACTAGAGGTTTAAATGGGCAATAGTATTGACTAGGAGGTTTAAATGGGCAATAGTATTGAATAGAGGTTTAAATGTGCAATAGTATTGACTAGGAGGTTTAAATGTGTAATAGTATTGACTAGGAGTTTTAAATGTGTAATTGTATTGACTAGGAGGTTTAAATGGGCAATAGTATTGACTAGAGGTTTAAATGTGCAATAGTATTGACTAGGAGTTATAAATGTGTAATAGTATTGACTAGGAGGTTTAAATGTGTAATAGTATTGACTAGAGGTTTAAATGTGTAATAGTATTGACTAGAGGTTTAAATGTGTAATAGTATTGACTAGAGGTTTAAATGGGCAATAGTATTGACTAGAGGCTTAAATGTGCAATAGTATTGACTAGAGGTTTAAATGTGCAATAGTATTGACTAGGAGTTATAAATGTGTAATAGTATTGACTAGGAGGTTTAAATGTGTTATAGTATTGACAAGAGGTTTAAATGGGCAATAGTATTGACTAGAGGTTTAAATGGGCAATAGTATTGACTAGAGGTTTAAATGGGCAATAGTATTGACTAGGAGGATTAAATGTGCAATAGTATTGACTAGGAGGTTTAAATGTGCAATGGTATTGACTAGGAGGTTTAAATGTGTAATAGTATTGACTAGAGGTTTAAATGGGCAATAGTATTGACTAGGAGGTTTAAATGGGCAATAGTATTGAATAGAGGTTTAAATGTGCAATAGTATTGACTAGGAGATTTAAATGTGTAATAGTATTGACTAGGAGGTTTAAATGTGTAATAGTATTGACTAGAGGTTTAAATGTGTAATAGTATTGACTAGAGGTTTAAATGTGTAATAGTATTGACTAGAGGTTTAAATGGGCAATAGTATTGACTAGAGGCTTAAATGTGCAATAGTATTGACTAGAGGTTTAAATGTGCAATAGTATTGACTAGGAGTTATAAATGTGTAATAGTATTGACTAGGAGGTTTAAATGTGTTATAGTATTGACAAGAGGTTTAAATGGGCAATAGTATTGACTAGAGGTTTAAATGGGCAATAGTATTGACTAGAGGTTTAAATGGGCAATAGTATTGACTAGGAGGATTAAATGTGCAATAGTATTGACTAGGAGGTTTAAATGTGCAATGGTATTGACTAGGAGGTTTAAATGGGCATTAGTATTGACTAGGAGGTTTAAATGGGCAATAGTATTGACTAGGAGGTTTAAATGGGCAATAGTATTGACTAGGAGGTTTAAATGTGTAATAGTATTGACTAGGAGGTTTAAATGGGCAATAGTATTGACTAGGAGGTTTAAATGTGTAACAGTATAGACTAGGAGGTTTAAATGGGCAATAGTATTGACTAGGAGGTTTAAATGGGCAATAGTATTGACTAGGAGGTTTTAATGTGCAATTGTATTGACTAGGAGGTTTAAATGTGTAATAGTATTGACTAGGAGGTTTAAATGGGCAATAGTATTGACTAGGAGGTTTAAATGGGCAATAGTATTGACTAGGAGGTTTAAATGTGTAACAGTATTGACTAGAGGTGTAATGGGCAATAGTATTGACTAGAGGTTTAAATGGTCAATAGTATTGACTAGGAGGTTTAAATGGGCAATAGTATTGACTAGGAGGTTTAAATGTGTAACAGTATTGACTCGAGGTTTAAATGGGCAATAGTATTGACTAGGAGGTTTAAATGGGCAATAGTATTGACTAGGAAGTTTAAATGTGTAATAGTATTGACTAGAGGTTTAAAAGTGCAATAGTATTGACTAGAGGTTTAAATGGGCATTAGTATTGACTAGGAGGTTTAAATGGGCAATAGTATTGACTAGAGGTTTAAATGGGCAATAGTATTGACTAGGAGGTTTAAATGTGTAATAGTATTGACTAGAGGTTTAAATGTGCAATAGTATTGACTAGGAGGTTTAAATGTGTAATAGTATTGACTAGAGGTTTAAATGTGCAATAGTATTGACTAGGAGGTTTAAATGGGCAATAGTATTGACCAGGAGGTTTAAATGTGTAATAGTATTGACTAGCAGGTTTAAATGTGCAATAGTATTGACTAGGAGGTTTAAATGGGCAATAGTATTGACTAGGAGGTTTAAATGTGTAATAGTATTGACTAGGAGGTTTAAATGTGTAATAGTATTGACTAGAGGTTTAAATGGGCAATAGTATTAACTAGAGGTTTAAATGGGCAATAGTATTGACTAGGAGGTTTAAATGTGCAATAGTATTGACTAGGAGGTTTAAATGTGTAATAGTATTGACTAGAGGTTTAAATGTGCAATAGTATTGACAAGAGGGTTAAATGGGCATTAGTATTGACTAGAGGTTTAAATGGGCAATAGTATTGACTAGAGGTTTAAATGGGCAATAGTATTGACTAGGAGGATTAAATGTGCAATAGTATTGACTAGGAGTTTTAAATGTGCAATAGTATTGACTAGGAGGTTTAAATGGGCATTAGTATTGACTAGGAGGTTTAAATGGGCAATAGTATTGACTAGGAGGTTTAAATGGGCAATAGTATTGACTAGGAGGTTTAAATGTGCAATAGTATTGACTTGGAGGTTTAAATGTGTAATAGTATTGACTAGGAGGTTTAAATGGGCAATAGTATTGACTAGGAGGTTTAAATGGGCAATAGTATTGACTGGGAGGTTTAAATGAGTAACAGTATTGACTAGAGGTTTAAATGGGCAATAGTATTGACTAGAGGTTTAAATGGTCAATAGTATTGACTAGGAGGTATAAATGTGTAATAGTATTGACTAGAGGTTTAAATGTGTAATAGTATTGACTAGTGGTTTAAATGTGTAATAGTATTGACTAGGAGGTTTAAATGGGCAATAGTATTGACTAGGAGGTTTAAATGTGTAATAGTATTGACTAGAGGTTTAAATGTGCAATAGTATTGACTAGAGGTTTAAATGGGCAATAGTATTGACTAGGAGGTTTAAATGTGTAATAGTATTGACTAGAGGTTTAAATGTGCATTAGTATTGACTAGAGGTTTAAATGGGCATTAGTATTGACTAGGAGGTTTAAATGTGTAACAGCATTGACTAGAGGTTTAAATGGGCAATAGTATTGAGTTGGAGGTTTAAATGTGCAATAGTATTGACTAGAGGTTTAAATGGGCAATAGTATTGACTAGGAGGTTTAAATGTGTAATAGTATTGACTAGAGGTTTAAATGTGCATTAGTATTGACTAGAGGTTTAAATGGGCATTAGTATTGACTAGGATGTTTAAATGGGCAATAGTATTGACTAGGAGGTTTAAATGGGCAATAGTATTGACTAGGAGGTTTAAATGTGTAATAGTATTGACTAGGAGGTTTAAATGGGCAATAGTATTAACTAGGAGGTTTAAATGTGTAACAGTATTGACTAGGAGGTTTAAATGTGTAACAGTATTGACTAGGAGGTTTAAATGGGCAATAGTATTGACTAGGAGGTTTAAATGGGCAATAGTATTG
The DNA here is from genome assembly GCA_946902985.2 of Meconema thalassinum. Lineage (NCBI taxonomy): Eukaryota > Metazoa > Arthropoda > Insecta > Orthoptera > Tettigoniidae > Meconema > Meconema thalassinum. The sequence goes on along the minus strand of OX336391.1, from coordinate 19,143,570 downwards.
ACTACGAGGTTTAAATGTGCAATAGTATTGACTAGGAGGTTTAAATGTGTAATAGTATTGACTAGGAGGTTTAAATGGGCAATAGTATTGACTAGGAGGTTTAAATGGGCAATAGTATTGACTAGGAGGTTTAAATGAGTAACAGTATTGACTAGAGGTTTAAATGGGCAATAGTATTGACTAGAGGTTTAAATGGTCAATAGTATTGACTAGGAGGTATAAATGTGTAATAGTATTGACTAGAGGTTTAAATGTGTAATAGTATTGACTAGAGGTTTAAATGTGTAATAGTATTGACTAGGAGGTTTAAATGGGCAATAGTATTGACTAGGAGGTTTAAATGTGTAATAGTATTGACTAGAGGTTTAAATGGGCAATAGTATTAACTAGGAGGTTTAAATGGGCAATAGTATTGACTAGGAGGTTTAAATGTGTAATAGTATTGACTAGGAGGTTTAAATGGGCAATAGTATTGACTAGGAGGTTTAAATGTGTAATATTATTGACTAGAGGTTTAAATGGGCAATAGTATTGACTAGGAGGTATAAATGTGTAATAGTATTGACTAGAGGTTTAAATGTGTAATAGTATTGACTAGAGGTTTAAATGTGCAATAGTATTGACTAGGAGGTTTAAATGGGCAATAGTATTGACTAGGAGGTTTAAATGTGTAATAGTATTGACTAGGAGGTTTAAATGGGCAATAGTATTGACTAGGAGGTTTAAATGTGTAATAGTATTAACTAGAGGTTTAAATGTGCAATAGTATTGACTAGAGGTTTAAATGGGCAATAGTATTGACTAGGAGGTTTAAATGTGTAATAGTATTGACTAGAGGTTTAAATGTGCATTAATATTGACTAGAGGTTTAAATGGGCATTAGTATTGACTAGGAGGTTTAAATGTGTAACAGCATTGACTAGAGGTTTAAATGTGCATTAATATTGACTAGAGGTTCAAATGGGCATTAGTATTGACTAGGAGGTTTAAATGGGCAATAGTATTGACTAGAGGTTTAAATGGGCAATAGTATTGACTAGAGGTTTAAATGGGCAATAGTATTGACTAGGAGGATTAAATGTGCAATAGTATTGACTAGGAGTTTTAAATGTGCAATAGTAATGACTAGGAGGTTTAAATGGGCATTAGTATTGACTAGGAGGTTTAAATGGGCAATAGTATTGACTAGGAGGTTTAAATGGGCAATAGTATTGACTAGGAGGTTTAAATGTGTAATAGTATTGACTAGGAGGTTTAAATGGGCAATAGTATTGACTAGGAGGTTTAAATGGGCAATAGTATTGACTAGGAGGTTTAAATGAGTAACAGTATTGACTAGAGGTTTAAATGGGCAATAGTATTGACTAGAGGTTTAAATGGTCAATAGTATTGACTAGGAGGTATAAATGTGTAATAGTATTGACTAGAGGTTTAAATGTGTAATAGTATTGACTAGAGGTTTAAATGTGTAATAGTATTGACTAGGAGGTTTAAATGGGCAATAGTATTGACTAGGAGGTTTAAATGTGTAATAGTATTGACTAGAGGTTTAAATGGGCAATAGTATCGACTAGAGGTTTAAATGTGTAATTGTATTGACTAGGAGGGTTAAATGGGCATTAGTATTGACTAGGAGGTTTAAATGGGCAATAGTATTGACTAGAGGTTTATATGGGCAATAGTATTGACTAGAGGTTTAAATGGGCAATAGTATTGACTAGGAGGATTAAATGTGCAATAGTATTGACTAGGAGTTTTAAATGTGCAATAGTATTGACTAGGTGGTTTAAATGTGTAATAGTATTGACTAGGAGGTTTAAATGTGTAATAGAATTGACTAGAGGTTTAAATGGGCAACAGTATTGACTAGGAGGTTTAAATGTGCAATAGTATTGACTAGAGGTTTAAATGTGTAATAGTATTGACTAGGAGGTTTAAATGTGCAATAGTATTGACTAGGAGGTTTAAATGTGTAATAGTATTGACTAGGAGGTTTAAAAGTGTAATAGTATTGACTAGAGGTTTAAATGGGCAATAGTATTGACTAGAGGTTTAAATGGGCAATAGTATTGACTAGGAGGTTTAAATGTGTAATAGTATTGACTAGAGGTTTAAATGGGCAATAGTATTGACTAGGAGGTTTAAATGGGCAATAGTATTGACTAGAGGTTTAAATGGGCAATAGTATTGACTAGAGGTTTAAATGGGCAATAGTATTGACTAGGAGGTTTAAATGGGCAATAGTATTGACTAGGAGGTTTAAATGTGCAATAGTATTGACTAGAGGTTTAAATGGGAAATAGTATTGACTAGGAGGTTTATATGGGCAATAGTATTGACTAGGAGGTTTAAATGTGTAATAGTATTGACTAGAGGTTTAAATGGGCAATAGTATTGACTAGGAGGTTTAAATGGGCAATAGTATTGACTAGAGGTTTAAATGTGCAATAGTATTGACTAGGAGGTTTAAATGTGTAATAGTATTGACTAGGAGTTTTAAATGTGTAATTGTATTGACTAGGAGGTTTAAATGGGCAATAGTATTGACTAGAGGTTAAATGTGTAACAGTATTGACTAGCAGATTTAAATGTGTAATAGTATTGACTAGGAGGTTTAAATGTGTAATAGTATTGACTAGAGGTTTAAATGTGTAATAGTATTGACTAGAGGTTTAAATGTGTAATAGTATTGACTAGAGGTTTAAATGGGCAATAGTATTGACTAGAGGCTTAAATGTGCAATAGTATTGACTAGAGGTTTAAATGTGCAATAGTATTGACTAGGAGTTATAAATGTGTAATAGTATTGACTAGGAGGTTTAAATGTGTAATAGTATTGACTAGAGGTTTAAATGGGCGATAGTATTGACTAGGAGGATTAAATGTGCAATAGTATTGACTAGGAGTTTTAAATGTGCAATAGTATTGACTAGGAGGTTTAAATGTGCAATAGTATTGACTAGGAGGTTTAAATGTGCAATAGTATTGACTAGGAGGTTTAAATGGGCAATAGTATTGACTAGGAGGTTTAAATGTGTAACAGTATTGACTAGAGGTGTAATGGGCAATAGTATTGACTAGAGGTTTAAATGGTCAATAGTATTGACTAGGAGGTTTAAATGGGCAATAGTATTGACTAGGAGGTTTAAATGTGTAATAGTATTGACTAGAGGTTTAAATGTGCAATAGTATTGACAAGAGGGTTAAATGGGCATTAGTATTGACTAGGAGGTTTAAATGGGCAATAGTATTGACTAGAGGTTTAAATGGGCAATAGTATTGACTAGAGGTTTAAATGGGCAATAGTATTTACTAGGAGGATTAAATGTGCAATAGTATTGACTAGGAGTTTTAAATGTGCAATAGTATTGACTAGGAGGTTTAAATGGGCATTAGTATTGACTAGGAGGTTTAAATGGGCAATAGTATTGACTAGGAGGTTTAAATGGGCAATAGTATTGACTAGGAGGTTTAAATGTGTAATAGTATTGACTAGGAGGTTTAAATGGGCAATAGTATTGAATAGGAGGTTTAAATGTGTAACAGTATTGTCTAGGAGGTTTAAATGTGTAACAGTATTGACTAGGAGGTTTAAATGGGCAATAGTATTGACTAGGAGGTTTAAATGGGCAATAGTATTGACTAGGAGATTAAAATGTGTAATAGTATTGACTAGAGGTTTAAATGAGTAACAGTATTGACTAGAGGTTTAAATGGGCAATAGTATTGACTAGAGGTTTAAATGGTCAATAGTATTGACTAGGAGGTATAAATGTGTATTAGTATTGACTAGAGGTTTAAATGTGTAATAGTATTGACTAGAGGTTTAAATGTGTAATAGTATTGACTAGGAGGTTTAAATGGGCAATAGTATTGAATAGGAGGTTTAAATGGGCAATAGTATTGACTAGGAGGTTTAAATGAGTAACAGTATTGACTAGAGGTTTAAATGGGCAATAGTATTGACTAGAGGTTTAAATGGTCAATAGTATTGACTAGGAGGTATAAATGTGTAATAGTATTGACTAGAGGTTTAAATGTGTAATAGTATTGACTAGAGGTTTAAATGTGTAATAGTATTGACTAGGAGGTTTAAATGGGCAATAGTATTGACTAGGAGGTTAAAATGTGTAATAGTATTGACTAGAGGTTTAAATGTGCAATAGTATTGACTAGAGGTTTAAATGGGCAATAGTATTGACTAGGAGGTTTAAATGTGTAGTAGTATTGACTAGAGGTTTAAATGTGCATTAGTATTGACTAGAGGTTTAAATGGGCATTAGTATTGACTAGGAGGTTTAAATGTGTAACAGCATTGACTAGAGGTTTAAATGGGCAATAGTATTGACTTGGAGGTTTAAATGTGCAATAGTATTGACTAGAGGTTTAAATGGGCAACAGTATTGACTAGGAGGTTTAAATGTGTAATAGTATTGACTAGAGGTTTAAATGTGCATTAGTATTGACTAGAGGTTTAAATGGGCATTAGTATTGACTAGGAGGTTTAAATGGGCAATAGTATTGACTAGGAGGTTTAAATGGGCAATAGTATTGACTAGGAGGTTTAAATGTGTAATAGTATTGTTTAGGAGGTTTAAATGGGCAATAGTATTGACTAGGAGGTTTAAATGTGTAACAGTATTGACTAGGAGGTTTAAATGGGCAATAGTATTGACTAGGAGGTTTAAATGGGCATTAGTATTGACTACGAGGTTTAAATGTGCAATAGTATTGACTAGGAGGTTTAAATGTGTAATAGTATTGACTAGGAGGTTTAAATGGGCAATAGTATTGACTAGGAGGTTTAAATGGGCAATAGTATTGACTAGGAGGTTTAAATGAGTAACAGTATTGACTAGAGGTTTAAATGGGCAATAGTATTGACTAGAGGTTTAAATGGTCAATAGTATTGACTAGGAGGTATAAATGTGTAATAGTATTGACTAGAGGTTTAAATGTGTAATAGTATTGACTAGCGGTTTAAATGTGTAATAGTATTGACTAGGAGGTTTAAATGGGCAATAGTATTGACTAGGAGGTTTAAATGTGTAATAGTATTGACTAGAGGTTTAAATGGGCAATAGTATTAACTAGGAGGTTTAAATGGGCAATAGTATTGACTAGGAGGTTTAAATGTGTAATAGTATTGACTAGGAGGTTTAAATGGGCAATAGTATTGACTAGGAGGTTTAAATGTGTAATAGTATTGACTAGAGGTTTAAATGGGCAATAGTATTGACTAGGAGGTATAAATGTGTAATAGTATTGACTAGAGGTTTAAATGTGTAATAGTATTGACTAGAGGTTTAAATGTGCAATAGTATTGACTAGGAGGTTTAAATGGGCAATAGTATTGACTAGGAGGTTTAAATGTGTAATAGTATTGACTAGGAGGTTTAAATGGGCAATAGTATTGACTAGGAGGTTTAAATGTGTAATAGTATTGACTAGAGGTTTAAATGTGCAATAGTATTGACTAGAGGTTTAAATGGGCAATAGTATTGACTAGGAGGTTTAAATGTGTAATAGTATTGACTAGAGGTTTAAATGTGCATTAGTATTGACTAGTGGTTAAAATGGGCATTAGTATTGACTAGGAGGTTTAAATGTGTAACAGCATTGACTAGAGGTTTAAATGGGCAATAGTATTGACTTGGAGGTTTAAATGTGCAATAGTATTGACTAGAGGTTTAAATGGGCATTAGTATGGACTAGGAGGTTTAAATGTGTAACAGTATTGACTAGAGGTTTAAATGGGCATTAGTATTGACTAGGAGGTTTAAATGGGCAATAGTATTGACTAGGAGGTTTAAATGTGTAATAGTATTGACTAGAGGTTTAAATGTGCAATAGTATTGACTAGAGGTTTAAATGGGCAATAGTATTGACTAGGAGGTTTAAATGTGTAACAGTATTGACTAGAGGTTTAAATGGGCAATAGTATTGACTAGGAGTTTTAAATGGTCAATAGTATTGACTAGGAGGTTTAAATGTGTAATAGTATTGACTAGGAGGTTTAAATGGGCAATAGTATTGACTTGGAGGTTTAAATGTGTAATAGTATTGACTAGAGGTTTAAATGGGCAATAGTATTGACTAGGAGGTTTAAATGTGTAATAGTATTGACTAGAGGTTTAAATGTGCAATAGTATTGACTAGAGGTTTAAATGGGCATTAGTATTGACTAGGAGGTTTAAATGTGCAATAGTATTGACTAGAGGTTTAAATGGGCAATATTATTGACTAGAGGTTTAAATGGGCAATAGTATTGACTATGAGGTTTAAATGGGCAATAGTATTGACAAGGAGGTTTCAATGTGTAACAGTATTGACTAGGAGCTTTAAATGTGTAATAGTATTGACTAGGAGGTTTAAATGTGCAATAGTATTGACTAGAGGTTTAAATGGGCAATAGTAGTGACTAGAGGTTTAAATGGGCAATAGTATTGACTAGAGGTTTAAATGTGCAATAGTATTGACTAGAGGTTTAAATGGGCAATAGTATTGACTAGAGGTTTAAATGGGCAATAGTATTGACTAGGAGGTTTAAATGTGCAATAGTATTGACTAGAGATTTAAATGTGCAATAGTATTGACTAGAGGTTTAAATGGGCATTAGTATTGACTAGGAGGTTTCAATGGGCAATAGTATTGACTAGAGGTTTAAATGGGCAATAGTATTGACTAGAGGTTTAAATGGGCAATAGTATTGACTAGAGGTTTAAATGGGCAATAGAATTGACTAGGAGGTTTAAATGTGTAATATTATTGACTAGAGATTTAAATGTGCAATAGTATTGACTAGAGGTTTAAATGGGCATTAGTATTGACTAGGATGTTTCAATGGGCAATAGTATTGACTAGAGGTTTAAATGGGCAATAGTATTGACTAGGGGGTTTAAATGTGTAATAGTATTGACTAGGAGGTTTAAATGTGTAATAGTATTGACTAGGAGGTTTAAATGTGTAATAGTATTGACTAGGAGGTTTAAATGGGCAATAGTATTGACTAGGAAGTTTCAATGTGTAACAGTATTGACTAGGAGCTTTAAATGTGTAATTGTATTGACTAGGATGTTTAAATGGGCAATAGTATTGACTAGGAGTTTTAAATGTGCAATAGTATTGACTAGAGGTTTAAAAGGGCAATAGTATTGACTAGGAGGTTTAAATGTGTAACAGTATTGACTAGAGGTTTAAATGTGCAATAGTATTGACTAGGAGGTTTAAATGTGTAATAGTATTGACTAGAGGTTTAAATGGGCAATAGTATGGACTAGGAGGTTTAAATGTGTAATAGTAATGACTAGGAGGTTTAAATGTGTAATAGTATTGACTAGAGGTTTAAATGGGCATTAGTATTGACTAGGAGGTTTAAATGTGTAATAGTATTGACTAGAGTTTTAAATGTGTAATAGTAATGACTAGAGGTTTAAATGTGCAATAGTATTGACTAGGAGGATTAAATGTGTAATAGTAATGACTAGGAGGTTTAAATGTGTAATAGTATTGACTAGAGGTTTATATGGGCATTAGAATTGACTAGGATTTTTAAATGTGTAATAGTATTGACTAGAGGTTTAAATGGGCAATAGTATTGACTAGGTGGTTTAAATGTGTAATAGTATTGACTAGAGTTTTAAATGTGTAATAGTAATGACTAGAGGTTTAAATGTGCAATAGTATTGACTAGGAGTTTTAAATGTGTAACAGTATTGACTAGGAGGTTTAAATGTGTAATATTAATGACTAGGAGGATTAAATGTGCAATAGTATTGACTAGGAGGTTTAAATGTGCAATAGTTTGACTAGGAGGTTTAAATGTGTAATAGTAATGACTAGGAGGTTTAAATGTGTAATAGTATTGACTAGGAGGTTTAAATGTGCAATAGTATTGACTAGGAGTTTTAAATGTGTAATAGTAATGACTAGGAGGTTTAAATGTGCAATAGTATTGACTAGGAGGGTTAAATGTGTAATAGTATTGACTAGGAGGTTTAAATGGGCAATAGTATTGACTAGGAGGTTTAAATGTGTAATAGTATTGACTAGGAGGTTTATATGTGTAATAGTATTGACTAAGAGGATTAAATGTGTAATAGTATTGACTAGAGGTTTAAATGGGCAATAGTATTGACTAGGAGGTTTAAATGGGCAATAGTATTGACTAGGAGGATTAAATGTGCAATAGTATTGACTAGGAGGATTAAATGTGTAATAGTATTGACTAGGAGGTTTAAATGTGTAATAGAATTGACTAGGAGGATTAAATGTGCAATAGTATTGACTAGGAGGATTAAATGGGCAATAGTATTGACTACGAGGTTTAAATAAGCAATAGTATTGACTAGGAGGATTAAATGTGTAATAGTATTGACTAGGAGGATTAAATGGGCAATAGTATTGACTAGGAGGTTTAAATGTGTAATAACATTGACTAGAGGTTTAAATGGGCAATAGTATTGACTAGGAGGATTAAATGTGTAATAGTATTGACTAGAGGTTTAAATGGGCAATAGTATTGACTAGGAGGTCAAAATGGGCAATAGTATTGACTAGGAGGATTAAATGTGCAATAGTATTGACTAGGAGGATTAAATGTGTAATAGTATTGACTAGGGTGTTTAAATGTGTAATAGTATTGACTAGGAGGTTTAAATGTGTAACAGTATTGACTAGAGGTTTAAATGGGCAATAGTATTGACTAGGAGGTTTAAATGTGTAATAGTGTTGACTAGAGGTTTAAATGGGCAATAGTATTGACTAGGAGGTTTAAATGTGCAATAGTATTGACTAGGAGGTTTAAATGTGTAATAGTATTGACTAGAGGTTTAAATGGGCAATAGTATTGACTAGGAGGTTTAAATGTGCAATAGTATTGACTAGGAGGTTTAAATGTGTAATAGTATTGACTAGAGGTTTAAATGTGCAATAGTATTGACTATGAGGTTTAAATGTGTAATAGTATTGACTAGGAGGTTTAAATGTGTAATAGTATTGACTAGGAGGTTTAAAAGTGTAATAGTATTGACTAGAGGTTTAAAAGGGCAATAGTATTGACTAGAGGTTTAAATGGGCAATAGTATTGACTAGGAGGTTTAAATGTGTAATAGTATTGACTAGAGGTTTAAATGGGCAATAGTATTGACTAGGAGGTTTAAATGGGCAATAGTATTGACTAGGAGGTTTAAATGTGTAATAGTATTGACTAGAGGTTTAAATGGGCAATAGTATTGACTAGGAGGTATAAATGTGTAATAGTATTGACTAGAGGTTTAAATGTGTAATAGTATTGACTAGAGGTTTAAATGTGCAATAGTATTGACTAGGAGGTTTAAATGGGCAATAGTATTGACTAGGAGGTTTAAATGTGTAATAGTATTGACTAGGAGGTTTAAATGGGCAATAGTATTGACTAGGAGGTTTAAATGTGTAATAGTATTGACTAGAGGTTTAAATGTGCAATAGTATTGACTAGAGGTTTAAATGGGCAATAGTATTGACTAGGAGGTTTAAATGTGTAATAGTATTGACTAGAGGTTTAAATGTGCATTAGTATTGACTAGAGGTTAAAATGGGCATTAGTATTGACTAGGAGGTTTAATGTGTAACAGCATTGACTAGAGGTTTAAATGGGCAATAGTATTGACTTGGAGGTTTAAATGTGCAATAGTATTGACTAGAGGTTTAAATGGGCATTAGTATGGACTAGGAGGTTTAAATGTGTAACAGTATTGACTAGAGGTTTAAATGGGCATTAGTATTGACTAGGAGGTTTAAATGGGCAATAGTATTGACTAGGAGGTTTAAATGTGTAATAGTATTGACTAGAGGTTTAAATGTGCAATAGTATTGACTAGAGGTTTAAATGGGCAATAGTATTGACTAGGAGGTTTAAATGTGTAACAGTATTGACTAGAGGTTTAAATGGGCAATAGTATTGACTAGGAGGTTTAAATGGTCAATAGTATTGACTAGGAGGTTTAAATGTGTAATAGTATTGACTAGGAGGTTTAAATGGGCAATAGTATTGACTTGGAGGTTTAAATGTGTAATAGTATTGACTAGAGGTTTAAATGGGCAATAGTATTGACTAGGAGGTTTAAATGTGTAATAGTATTGACTAGAGGTTTAAATGTGCAATAGTATTGACTAGAGGTTTAAATGGGCATTAGTATTGACTAGGAGGTTTAAATGTGCAATAGTATTGACTAGAGGTTTAAATGGGCAATATTATTGACTAGAGGTTTAAATGGGCAATAGTATTGACTATGAGGTTTAAATGGGCAATAGTATTGACTAGGAGGTTTCAATGTGTAACAGTATTGACTAGGAGCTTTAAATGTGTAATAGTATTGACTAGGAGGTTTAAATGTGCAATAGTATTGACTAGAGGTTTAAATGGGCAATAGTAGTGACTAGAGGTTTAAATGGGCAATAGTATTGACTAGAGGTTTAAATGTGCAATAGTATTGACTAGAGGTTTAAATGGGCAATAGTATTGACTAGAGGTTTAAATGGGCAATAGTATTGACTAGGAGGTTTAAATGTGCAATAGTATTGACTAGAGATTTAAATGTGCAATAGTATTGACTAGAGGTTTAAATGGGCATTAGTATTGACTAGGAGGTTTCAATGGGCAATAGTATTGACTAGAGGTTTAAATGGGCAATAGTATTGACTAGAGGTTTAAATGGGCAATAGTATTGACTAGAGGTTTAAATGGGCAATAGAATTGACTAGGAGGTTTAAATGTGTAATATTATTGACTAGAGATTTAAATGTGCAATAGTATTGACTAGAGGTTTAAATGGGCATTAGTATTGACTAGGAGGTTTCAATGGGCAATAGTATTGACTAGAGGTTTAAATGGGCAATAGTATTGACTAGGGGGTTTAAATGTGTAATAGTATTGACTAGGAGGTTTAAATGTGTAATAGTATTGACTAGGAGGTTTAAATGTGTAATAGTATTGACTAGGAGGTTTTAAATGGGCAATAGTATTGACTAGGAAGTTTCAATGTGTAACGGTATTGACTAGGAGCTTTAAATGTGTAATTGTATTGACTAGGATGTTTAAATGGGCAATAGTATTGACTAGGAGTTTTAAATGTGCAATAGTATTGACTAGAGGTTTAAAAGGGCAATAGTATTGACTAGGAGGTTTAAATGTGTAACAGTATTGACTAGAGGTTTAAATGTGCAATAGTATTGACTAGGAGGTTTAAATGTGTAATAGTATTGACTAGAGGTTTAAATGGGCAATAGTATTGACTAGGAGGTTTAAATGTGTAATAGTAATGACTAGGAGGTTTAAATGTGTAATAGTATTAACTAGAGGTTTAAATGGGCATTAGTATTGACTAGGAGGTTTAAATGTGTAATAGTATTGACTAGAGTTTTAAATGTGTAATAGTAATGACTAGAGGTTTAAATGTGCAATAGTATTGACTAGGAGGATTAAATGTGTAATAGTAATGACTAGGAGGTTTAAATGTGTAATAGTATTGACTAGAGGTTTTATATGGGCATTAGAATTGACTAGGATTTTTAAATGTGTAATAGTATTGACTAGAGGTTTAAATGGGCAATAGTATTGACTAGGTGGTTTAAATGTGTAATAGTATTGACTAGAGTTTTAAATGTGTAATAGTAATGACTAGAGGTTTAAATGTGCAATAGTATTGACTAGGAGTTTTAAATGTGTAACAGTATTGACTAGGAGGTTTAAATGTGTAATATTAATGACTAGGAGGATTAAATGTGCAATAGTATTGACTAGGAGGTTTAAATGTGCAATAGTTTGACTAGGAGGTTTAAATGTGTAATAGTAATGACTAGGAGGTTTAAATGTGTAATAGTATTCACTAGGAGGTTTAAATGTGCAATAGTATTGACTAGGAGTTTTAAATGTGTAATAGTGATGACTAGGAGGTTTAAATGTGCAATAGTATTGACTAGGAGGGTTAAATGTGTAATAGTATTGACTAGGAGGTTTAAATGGGCAATAGTATTGACTAGGAGGTTTAAATGTGTAATAGTATTGACTAGGAGGTTTATATGTGTAATAGTATTGACTAAGAGGATTAAATGTGTAATAGTATTGACTAGAGGTTTAAATGGGCAATAGTATTGACTAGGAGGTTTAAATGGGCAATAGTATTGACTAGGAGGATTAAATGTGCAATAGTATTGACTAGGAGGATTAAATGTGTAATAGTATTGACTAGGAGGTTTAAATGTGTAATAGTATTGACTAGGAGGATTAAATGTGCAATAGTATTGACTAGGAGGATTAAATGGGCAATAGTATTGACTACGAGGTTTAAATAAGCAATAGTATTGACTAGGAGGATTAAATGTGTAATAGTATTGACTAGGAGGATTAAATGGGCAATAGTATTGACTAGGAGGTTTAAATGTGTAATAACATTGACTAGAGGTTTAAATGGGCAATAGTATTGACTAGGAGGATTAAATGTGTAATAGTATTGACTAGAGGTTTAAATGGGCAATAGTATTGACTAGGAGGTCAAAATGGGCAATAGTATTGACTAGGAGGATTAAATGTGCAATAGTATTGACTAGGAGGATTAAATGTGTAATAGTATTGACTAGGTGTTTAAATGTGTAATAGTATTGACTAGGAGGTTTAAATGTGTAACAGTATTGACTAGAGGTTTAAATGGGCAATAGTATTGACTAGGAGGTTTAAATGTGTAATAGTGTTGACTAGAGGTTTAAATGGGCAATAGTATTGACTAGGAGGTTTAAATGTGCAATAGTATTGACTAGGAGGTTTAAATGTGTAATAGTATTGACTAGGAGGTTTAAAAGTGTAATAGTATTGACTAGAGGTTTTAAAAGGGCAATAGTATTGACTAGAGGTTTAAATGGGCAATAGTATTGACTAGGAGGTTTAAATGTGTAATAGTATTGACTAGAGGTTTAAATGGGCAATAGTATTGACTAGGAGGTTTAAATGGGCAATAGTATTGACTAGAGGTTTAAATGGGCAATAGTATTGACTAGAGGTTTAAATGGGCAATAGTATTGACTAGGAGGTTTAAATGGGCAATAGTATTGACTAGGAGGTTTAAATGTGCAATAGTATTGACTAGAGGTTTAAATGGGCAATAGTATTGACTAGGAGGTTTAAATGGGCAATAGTATTGACTAGGAGGTTTAAATGTGTAATAGTATTGACTAGAGGTTTAAATGGGCAATAGTATTGACTAGGAGGTTAAAAGGGCAATAGTATTGAATAGAGGTTTAAATGTGCAATAGTATTGACTAGGAGGTTTAAATGTGTAATAGTATTGACTAGGAGTTTTAAATGTGTAATTGTATTGACTAGGAGGTTTAAATGGGCAATAGTATTGACTAGAGGTTTAAATGTGTAACAGTATTGACTAGGAGATTTAAATGTGTAATAGTATTGACTAGGAGGTTTAAATGTGTAATAGTATTGACTAGAGGTTTAAATGTGTAAATAGTATTGACTAGAGGTTTAAATGTGTAATAGTATTGACTAGAGGTTTAAATGGGCAATAGTATTGACTAGAGGCTTAAATGTGCAATAGTATTGACTAGAGGTTTAAATGTGCAATAGTATTGACTAGGAGTTATAAATGTGTAATAGTATTGACTAGGAGGTTTAAATGTGTAATAGTATTGACAAGAGGTTTAAATGGGCAATAGTATTGACTAGGAGTATTAAATGTGCAATAGTATTGACTAGGAGTTTTAAATGTGCAATAGTATTGACTAGGAGGTTTAAATGTGCAATAGTATTGACTAGGAGGTTTAAATGTGCAATAGTATTGACTAGGAGGTTTAAATGGGCATTAGTATTGACTAGGAGGTTTAAATGGGCAATAGTATTGACTAGGAGGTTTAAATGGGCAATAGTATTGACTAGGAGGTTTAAATGTGTAATAGTATTGACTAGGAGGTTTAAATGGGCAATAGTATTGACTAGGAGGTTTAAATGTGTAACAGTATAGACTAGGAGGTTTAAATGGGCAATAGTATTGACTAGGAGGTTTAAATGGGCAATAGTATTGACTAGGAGGTTTTAATCTGCAATTGTATTGACTAGGAGGTTTAAATGTGTAATAGTATTGACTAGGAGGTTTAAATGGGCAATAGTATTGACTAGGAGGTTTAAATGGGCAATAGTATTGACTAGGAGGTTTAAATGTGTAACAGTATTGACTAGAGGTGTAATGGGCAATAGTATTGACTAGAGGTTAAATGGTCAATAGTATTGACTAGGAGGTTTAAATGGGCAATAGTATTGACTAGGAGGTTTAAATGTGTAACAGTATTGACTAGAGGTTTAAATGGGCAATAGTCTTGACTAGGAGGTTTAAATGGGCAATAGTATTGACTAGGAAGTTTAAATGTGTAATAGTATTGACTAGAGGTTTAAAAGTGCAATAGTATTGACTAGAGGTTTAAATGGGCATTAGTATTGACTAGGAGGTTTAAATGGGCAATAGTATTGACTAGAGGTTTAAATGGGCAATAGTATTGACTAGGAGGTTTAAATGTGTAATAGTATTGACTAGAGGTTTAAATGTGCAATAGTATTGACTAGGAGGTTTAAATGTGTAATAGTATTGACTAGAGGTTTTAAATGTGCAATAATATTGACTAGGAGGTTTAAATGGGCAATAGTATTGACTAGGAGGTTTAAATGTGTAATAGTATTGACTAGCAGGTTTAAATGTGCAATAGTATTGACTAGGAGGTTTAAATGGGCAATAGTATTGACTAGGAGGTTTAAATGTGCAATAGTATTGACTAGGAGGTTTAAATGTGTAATAGTATTGACTAGAGGTTTAAATGTGCAATAGTATTGACAAGAGGGGTTAAATGGGCATTAGTATTGACTAGAGGTTTAAATGGGCAATAGTATTGACTAGAGGTTTAAATGGGCAATAGTATTGACTAGGAGGATAAAATGTGCAATAGTATTGACTAGGAGTTTTAAATGTGCAATAGTATTGACTAGGAGGTTTAAATGGGCATTAGTATTGACTAGGAGGTTTAAATGGGCAATAGTATTGACTAGGAGGTTTAAATGGGCAATAGTATTGACTAGGAGGTTTAAATGTGCAATAGTATTGACTTGGAGGTTTAAATGTGTAATAGTATTGACTAGGAGGTTGAAATGGGCAATAGTATTGACTAGGAGGTTTAAATGGGCAATAGTATTGACTAGGAGGTTTAAATGAGTAACAGTATTGACTAGAGGTTTAAATGGGCAATAGTATTGACTAGAGGTTTAAATGGTCAATAGTATTGACTAGGAGGTATAATGTGTAATAGTATTGACTAGAGGTTTAAATGTGTAATAGTATTGACTAGTGGTTTAAATGTGTAATAGTATTGACTAGGAGGTTTAAATGGGCAATAATATTGACTAGGAGGTTTAAAATGTGTAATAGTATTGACTAGAGGTTTAAATGTGCAATAGTATTGACTAGAGGTTTAAATGGGCAATAGTATTGACTAGGAGGGTTTAAATGTGTAATAGTATTGACTAGAGGTTAAATGTGCATTAGTATTGACTAGAGGTTTAAATGGGCATTAGTATTGACTAGGAGGTTTAAATGTGTAACAGCATTGACTAGAGGTTTAAATGGGCAATAGTATTGAGTTGGAGGTTTAAATGTGCAATAGTATTGACTAGAGGTTTAAATGGGCAATAGTATTGACTAGGAGGTTTAAATGTGTAATAGTATTGACTAGAGGTTTAAATGTGCATTAGTATTGACTAGAGGTTTAAATGGGCATTAGTATTGACTAGGAGGTTTAAATGGGCAATAGTAGTGACTAGGAGGTTTAAATGGGCAATAGTATTGACTAGGAGGTTTAAATGTGTAATAGTATTGACTAGGAGGTTTAAATGGGCAATAGTATTGACTAGGAGGTTTAAATGTGTAACAGTATTGACTAGGAGGTTTAAATGTGTAACAGTATTGACTAGGAGGTTTAAATGGGCAATAGTATTGACTAGGAGGTTTAAATGGGCAATAGTATTGACTACGAGGTTTAAATGTGCAATAGTATTGACTAGGAGGTTTAAATGTGTAATAGTATTGACTAGGAGGTTTAAATGGGCAATAGTATTGACTAGGAGGTTTAAATGGGCAATAGTATTGACTAGGAGGTTTAAATGAGTAACAGTATTGACTAGAGGTTTAAATGGGCAATAGTATTGACTAGAGGTTTAAATGGTCAATAGTATTGACTAGGAGGTATAAATGTGTAATAGTATTGACTAGAGGTTTAAATGTGTAATAGTATTGACTAGAGGTTTAAATGTGTAATAGTATTGACTAGGAGGTTTAAATGGGCAATAGTATTGACTAGGAGGTTTAAATGTGTAATAGTATTGACTAGAGGTTTAAATGGGCAATAGTATTAACTAGGAGGTTTAAATGGGCAATAGTATTGACTAGGAGGTTTAAATGTGTAATAGTATTGACTAGAGGTTTAAATGTGTAATAGTATTGACTAGAGGTTTAAATGTGCAATAGTATTGACTAGGAGGTTTAAATGGGCAATAGTATTGACTAGGAGGTTTAAATGTGTAATATTATTGACTAGAGGTTTAAATGGGCAATAGTATTGACTAGGAGGTATAAATGTGTAATAGTATTGACTAGAGGTTTAAATGTGTAATAGTATTGACTAGAGGTTTAAATGTGCAATAGTATTGACTAGGAGGTTTAAATGGGCAATAGTATTGACTAGGAGGTTTAAATGTGTAAATAGTATTGACTAGGAGGTTTTAAATGGGCAATAGTATTGACTAGGAGGTTTAAATGTGTAATAGTATTGACTAGAGGTTTAAATGTGCAATAGTATTGACTAGAGGTTTAAATGGGCAATAGTATTGACTAGGAGGTTTAAATGTGTAATAGTATTGACTAGAGGTTTAAATGTGCATTAATATTGACTAGAGGTTTAAATGGGCATTAGTATTGACTAGGAGGTTTAAATGTGTAACAGCATTGACTAGAGGTTTAAATGGGCAATAGTAGATTGACTTGGAGGTTTAAATGTGCAATAGTATTGACTAGAGGTTTAAATGGGCATTAGTATGGACTAGGAGGTTTAAATGTGTAACAGTATTGACTAGAGTTTTAAATGGGCATTAGTATTGACTAGGAGGTTTAAATGGGCAATAGTATTGACTAGGAGGTTTAAATGTGTAATAGTATTGACTAGAGGTTTAAATGTGCAATAGTATTGACTAGGAGGATTAAATGTGTAACAGTATTGACTAGAGGTTTAAATGTGCAATAGTATTGACTAGGAGGTTTAAATGTGTAATAGTATTGACTAGGAGTTTTAAATGTGTAATTGTATTGACTAGGAGGGTTTAAATGTGTAATAGTATTGACTAGGAGGTTTAAATGGGCAATAGTATTGACTAGGAGGTTTAAATGTGTAATAGTATTGACTAGAGGTTTAAATGGGCAATAGTATTAACTAGGAGGTTTAAATGGGCAATAGTATTGACTAGGAGGTTTAAATGTGTAATAGTATTGACTAGGATGTTTAAATGGGCAATAGTATTGACTAGGTGGTTTAAATGTGTAATAGTATTGACTAGGAGGTTTAAATGTGTAATAGAATTGACTAGAGGTTAAATGGGCAACAGTATTGACTAGGAGGTTTAAATGTGCAATAGTATTGACTAGAGGTTTAAATGTGTAATAGTATTGACTAGGAGGTTTAAATGTGTAATAGTATTGACTAGGAGGTTTAAATGTGTAATAGAATTGACTAGAGGTTTAAATGGGCAACAGTATTGACTAGGAGGTTTAAATGTGCAATAGTATTGACTAGAGGTTTAAATGTGTAATAGTATTGACTAGGAGGTTTAAATGTGCAATAGTATTGACTAGGAGGTTTAAATGTGTAATAGTATTGACTAGGAGTTTTAAAAGTGTAATAGTATTGACTAGAGGTTTAAATGGGCAATAGTATTGCCTAGAGGTTTAAATGGGCAATAGTATTGACTAGGAGGTTTAAATGTGTAATAGTATTGACTAGAGGTTTAAATGGGCAATAGTATTGACTAGGAGGTTTAAATGGGCAATAGTATTGACTAGAGGTTTAAATGGGCAATAGTATTGACTAGAGGTTTAAATGGGCAATAGTATTGACTAGGAGGTTTAAATGGGCAATAGTATTGACTAGGAGGTTTAAATGTGCAATAGTATTGACTAGAGGTTTAAATGGGAAATAGTATTGACTAGGAGGTTTATATGGGCAATAGTATTGACTAGGAGGTTTAAATGTGTAATAGTATTGACTAGAGGTTTAAATGGGCAATAGTATTGACTAGGAGGTTTAAATGGGCAATAGTATTGACTAGAGGTTTAAATGTGCAATAGTATTGACTAGGAGGTTTAAATGTGTAATAGTATTGACTAGGAGTCTTAAATGTGTAATTGTATTGACTAGGAGGTTTAAATGGGCAATAGTATTGACTAGAGGTTAAATGTGTAACAGTATTGACTAGCAGATTTAAATGTGTAATAGTATTGACTAGGAGGTTTAAATGTGTAATAGTATTGACTAGAGGTTTAAATGTGTAATAGTATTGACTAGAGGTTTAAATGTGTAATAGTATTGACTAGAGGTTTAAATGGGCAATAGTATTGACTAGAGGCTTAAATGTGCAATAGTATTGACTAGAGGTTTAAATGTGCAATAGTATTGACTAGGAGTTATAAATGTGTAATAGTATTGACTAGGAGGTTTAAATGTGTAATAGTATTGACTAGAGGTTTAAATGGGCGATAGTATTGACTAGGAGGATTAAATGTGCAATAGTATTGACTAGGAGTTTTAAATGTGCAATAGTATTGACTAGGAGGTTTAAATGCAATAGTATTGACTAGGAGGTTTAAATGTGAAATAGTATTGACTAGGAGGTTTAAATGGGCAATAGTATTGACTAGGAGGTTTAAATGTGTAACAGTATTGACTAGAGGTGTAATGGGCAATAGTATTGACTAGAGGTTTAAATGGTCAATAGTATTGACTAGGAGGTTTAAATGGGCAATAGTATTGACTAGGAGGTTTAAATGTGTAATAGTATTGACTAGAGGTTTAAATGTGCAATAGTATTGACAAGAGGGTTAAATGGGCATTAGTATTGACTAGGAGGTTTAAATGGGCAATAGTATTGACTAGAGGTTTAAATGGGCAATAGTATTGACTAGAGGTTTAAATGGGCAATAGTATTGACTAGGAGGATTAAATGTGCAATAGTATTGACTAGGAAGTTTAAATGTGCAATAGTATTGACTAGGAGGTTTAAATGGGCATTAGTATTGACTAGGAGGTTTAAATGGGCAATAGTATTGACTAGGAGGTTTAAATGGGCAATAGTATTGACTAGGAGGTTTAAATGTGTAATAGTATTGACTAGGAGGTTTAAATGGGCAATAGTATTGAATAGGAGGTTTAAATGTGTAACAGTATTGTCTAGGAGGTTTAAATGTGTAACAGTATTGACTAGGAGGTTTAAATGGGCAATAGTATTGACTAGGAGGTTTAAATGGGCAATAGTATTGACTAGGAGGTTAAAATGTGTAATAGTATTGACTAGAAGTTTAAATGAGTAACAGTATTGACTAGAGGTTTAAATGGGCAATAGTATTGACTAGAGGTTTAAATGGTCAATAGTATTGACTAGGAGGTATAAATGTGTAATAGTATTGACTAGAGGTTTAAATGTGTAATAGTATTGACTAGAGGTTTAAATGTGTAATAGTATTGACTAGGAGGTTTAAATGGGCAATAGTATTGAATAGGAGGTTTAAATGGGCAATAGTATTGACTAGGAGGTTTTAAATGAGTAACAGTATTGACTAGAGGTTTAAATGGGCAATAGTATTGACTAGAGGTTTAAATGGTCAATAGTATTGACTAGGAGGTATAAATGTGTAATAGTATTGACTAGAGGTTTAAATGTGTAATAGTATTGACTAGAGGTTTAAATGTGTAATAGTATTGACTAGGAGGTTTAAATGGGCAATAGTATTGACTAGGAGGTTAAAATGTGTAATAGTATTGACTAGAGGTTTAAATGTGCAATAGTATTGACTAGAGGTTTAAATGGGCAATAGTATTGACTAGGAGGTTTAAATGTGTAGTAGTATTGACTAGAGGTTTAAAATGTGCATTAGTATTGACTAGAGGTTTAAATGGGCATTAGTATTGACTAGGAGGTTTAAATGTGTAACAGCATTGACTAGAGGTTTAAATGGGCAATAGTATTGACTTGGAGGTTTAAATGTGCAATAGTATTGACTAGAGGTTTAAATGGGCAACAGTATTGACTAGGAGGTTTAAATGTGTAATAGTATTGACTAGAGGTTTAAATGTGCATTAGTATTGACTAGAGGTTTAAATGGGCATTAGTATTGACTAGGAGGTTTAAATGGGCAATAGTATTGACTAGGAGGTTTAAATGGGCAATAGTATTGACTAGGAGGTTTAAATGTGTAATAGTATTGTTTAGGAGGTTTAAATGGGCAATAGTATTGACTAGGAGGTTTAAATGTGTAACAGTATTGACTAGGAGGTTTAAATGGGCAATAGTATTGACTAGGAGGTTTAAATGGGCATTAGTATTGACTACGAGGTTTAAATGTGCAATAGTATTGACTAGGAGGTTTAAATGTGTAATAGTATTGACTAGGAGGTTTAAATGGGCAATAGTATACTAGGAGGTTTAAATGGGCAATAGTATTGACTAGGAGGTTTAAATGAGTAACAGTATTGACTAGAGGTTTAAATGGGCAATAGTATTGACTAGAGGTTTAAATGGTCAATAGTATTGACTAGGAGGTATAAATGTGTAATAGTATTGACTAGAGGTTTAAATGTGTAATAGTATTGACTAGAGGTTTAAATGTGTAATAGTATTGACTAGGAGGTTTAAATGGGCAATAGTATTGACTAGGAGGTTTAAATGTGTAATAGTATTGACTAGAGGTTTAAATGGGCAATAGTATTAACTAGGAGGTTTAAATGGGCAATAGTATTGACTAGGAGGTTTAAATGTGTAATAGTATTGACTAGGAGGTTTAAATGGGCAATAGTATTGACTAGGAGGTTTAAATGTGTAATAGTATTGACTAGAGGTTTAAATGGGCAATAGTATTGACTAGGAGGTATAAATGTGTAATAGTATTGACTAGAGGTTTAAATGTGTAATAGTATTGACTAGAGGTTTAAATGTGCAATAGTATTGACTAGGAGGTTTAAATGGGCAATAGTATTGACTAGGAGGTTTAAATGTGTAATAGTATTGACTAGGAGGTTTAAATGGGCAATAGTATTGACTAGGAGGTTTAAATGTGTAATAGTATTGACTAGAGGTTTAAATGTGCAATAGTATTGACTAGAGGTTTAAATGGGCAATAGTATTGACTAGGAGGTTTAAATGTGTAATAGTATTGACTAGAGGTTTAAATGTGCATTAGTATTGACTAGTGGTTAAAATGGGCATTAGTATTGACTAGGAGGTTTAAATGTGTAACAGCATTGACTAGAGGTTTAAATGGGCAATAGTATTGACTTGGAGGTTTAAATGTGCAATAGTATTGACTAGAGGTTTAAATGGGCATTAGTATGGACTAGGAGGTTTAAATGTGTAACAGTATTGACTAGAGGTTTAAATGGGCATTAGTATTGACTAGGAGGTTTAAATGGGCAATAGTATTGACTAGGAGGTTTAAATGTGTAATAGTATTGACTAGAGGTTTAAATGTGCAATAGTATTGACTAGAGGTTTAAATGGGCAATAGTATTGACTAGGAGGTTTAAATGTGTAACAGTATTGACTAGAGGTTTAAATGGGCAATAGTATTGACTAGGAGGTTTAAATGGTCAATAGTATTGACTAGGAGGTTTAAATGTGTAATAGTATTGACTAGGAGGTTTAAATGGGCAATAGTATTGACTTGGAGGTTTAAATGTGTAATAGTATTGACTAGAGGTTTAAATGGGCAATAGTATTGACTAGGAGGTTTAAATGTGTAATAGTATTGACTAGAGGTTTAAATGTGCAATAGTATTGACTAGAGGTTTAAATGGGCATTAGTATTGACTAGGAGGTTTAAATGTGCAATAGTATTGACTAGAGGTTTAAATGGGCAATATTATTGACTAGAGGTTTAAATGGGCAATAGTATTGACTATGAGGTTTAAATGGGCAATAGTATTGACTAGGAGGTTTCAATGTGTAACAGTATTGACTAGGAGCTTTAAATGTGTAATAGTATTGACTAGGAGGTTTAAATGTGCAATAGTATTGACTAGAGGTTTAAATGGGCAATAGTAGTGACTAGAGGTTTAAATGGGCAATAGTATTGACTAGAGGTTTAAATGTGCAATAGTATTGACTAGAGGTTTAAATGGGCAATAGTATTGACTAGAGGTTTAAATGGGCAATAGTATTGACTAGGAGGTTTAAATGTGCAATAGTATTGACTAGAGATTTAAATGTGCAATAGTATTGACTAGAGGTTTAAATGGGCATTAGTATTGACTAGGAGGTTTCAATGGGCAATAGTATTGACTAGAGGTTTAAATGGGCAATAGTATTGACTAGAGGTTTAAATGGGCAATAGTATTGACTAGAGGTTTAAATGGGCAATAGAATTGACTAGGAGGTTTAAATGTGTAATATTATTGACTAGAGATTTAAATGTGCAATAGTATTGACTAGAGGTTTAAATGGGCATTAGTATTGACTAGGATGTTTCAATGGGCAATAGTATTGACTAGAGGTTTAAATGGGCAATAGTATTGACTAGGGGGTTTAAATGTGTAATAGTATTGACTAGGAGGTTTAAATGTGTAATAGTATTGACTAGGAGGTTTAAATGTGTAATAGTATTGACTAGGAGGTTTAAATGGGCAATAGTATTGACTAGGAAGTTTCAATGTGTAACAGTATTGACTAGGAGCTTTAAATGTGTAATTGTATTGACTAGGATGTTTAAATGGGCAATAGTATTGACTAGGAGTTTTAAATGTGCAATAGTATTGACTAGAGGTTTAAAAGGGCAATAGTATTGACTAGGAGGTTTAAATGTGTAACAGTATTGACTAGAGGTTTAAATGTGCAATAGTATTGACTAGGAGGTTTAAATGTGTAATAGTATTGACTAGAGGTTTAAATGGGCAATAGTATGGACTAGGAGGTTTAAATGTGTAATAGTAATGACTAGGAGGTTTAAATGTGTAATAGTATTGACTAGAGGTTTAAATGGGCATTAGTATTGACTAGGAGGTTTAAATGTGTAATAGTATTGACTAGAGTTTTAAATGTGTAATAGTAATGACTAGAGGTTTAAATGTGCAATAGTATTGACTAGGAGGATTAAATGTGTAATAGTAATGACTAGGAGGTTTAAATGTGTAATAGTATTGACTAGAGGTTTATATGGGCATTAGAATTGACTAGGATTTTTAAATGTGTAATAGTATTGACTAGAGGTTTAAATGGGCAATAGTATTGACTAGGTGGTTTAAATGTGTAATAGTATTGACTAGAGTTTTAAATGTGTAATAGTAATGACTAGAGGTTTAAATGTGCAATAGTATTGACTAGGAGTTTTAAATGTGTAACAGTATTGACTAGGAGGTTTAAATGTGTAATATTAATGACTAGGAGGATTAAATGTGCAATAGTATTGACTAGGAGGTTTAAATGTGCAATAGTTTGACTAGGAGGTTTAAATGTGTAATAGTAATGACTAGGAGGTTTAAATGTGTAATAGTATTGACTAGGAGGTTTAAATGTGCAATAGTATTGACTAGGAGTTTTAAATGTGTAATAGTAATGACTAGGAGGTTTAAATGTGCAATAGTATTGACTAGGAGGGTTAAATGTGTAATAGTATTGACTAGGAGGTTTAAATGGGCAATAGTATTGACTAGGAGGTTTAAATGTGTAATAGTATTGACTAGGAGGTTTATATGTGTAATAGTATTGACTAAGAGGATTAAATGTGTAATAGTATTGACTAGAGGTTTAAATGGGCAATAGTATTGACTAGGAGGTTTAAATGGGCAATAGTATTGACTAGGAGGATTAAATGTGCAATAGTATTGACTAGGAGGATTAAATGTGTAATAGTATTGACTAGGAGGTTTAAATGTGTAATAGAATTGACTAGGAGGATTAAATGTGTAATAGTATTGACTAGAGGTTTAAATGGGCAATAGTATTGACTAGGAGGTTTAAATGGGCAATAGTATTGACTAGAGGTTTAAATGGGCAATAGTATTGACTAGAGGTTTAAATGGGCAATAGTATTGACTAGGAGGTTTAAATGGTCAACAGTATTGACTAGGAGGTTTAAATGTGCAATAGTATTGACTAGAGGTTTAAATGGGCAATAGTATTGACTAGGAGGTTTAAATGGGCAATAGTATTGACTAGGAGGTTTAAATGTGTAATAGTATTGACTAGAGGTTTAAATGGGCAATAGTATTGACTAGGAGGTTTAAATGTGTAATAGTATTGACTAGAGTTTTAAATGTGTAATAGTAATGACTAGAGGTTTAAATGTGCAATAGTATTGACTAGGAGTTTTAAATGTGTAACAGTATTGACTAGGAGGTTTAAATGTGTAATATTAATGACTAGGAGGATTAAATGTGCAATAGTATTGACTAGGAGGTTTAAATGTGCAATAGTTTGACTAGGAGGTTTAAATGTGTAATAGTAATGACTAGGAGGTTTAAATGTGTAATAGTATTGACTAGGAGGTTTAAATGTGCAATAGTATTGACTAGGAGTTTTAAATGTGTAATAGTAATGACTAGGAGGTTTAAATGTGCAATAGTATTGACTAGGAGGGTTAAATGTGTAATAGTATTGACTATGAGGTTTAAATGTGTAATAGTATTGACTAGGAGGTTTAAATGTGTAATAGTATTGACTAGGAGGTTTAAAAGTGTAATAGTATTGACTAGAGGTTTAAAAGGGCAATAGTATTGACTAGAGGTTTAAATGGGCAATAGTATTGACTAGGAGGTTTAAATGTGTAATAGTATTGACTAGAGGTTTAAATGGGCAATAGTATTGACTAGGAGGTTTAAATGGGCAATAGTATTGACTAGGAGGTTTAAATGTGTAATAGTATTGACTAGAGGTTTAAATGGGCAATAGTATTGACTAGGAGGTATAAATGTGTAATAGTATTGACTAGAGGTTTAAATGTGTAATAGTATTGACTAGAGGTTTAAATGTGCAATAGTATTGACTAGGAGGTTTAAATGGGCAATAGTATTGACTAGGAGGTTTAAATGTGTAATAGTATTGACTAGGAGGTTTAAATGGGCAATAGTATTGACTAGGAGGTTTAAATGTGTAATAGTATTGACTAGAGGTTTAAATGTGCAATAGTATTGACTAGAGGTTTAAATGGGCAATAGTATTGACTAGGAGGTTTAAATGTGTAATAGTATTGACTAGAGGTTTAAATGTGCATTAGTATTGACTAGAGGTTAAAATGGGCATTATTATTGACTAGGAGGTTTAAATGTGTAACAGCATTGACTAGAGGTTTAAATGGGCAATAGTATTGACTTGGAGGTTTAAATGTGCAATAGTATTGACTAGAGGTTTAAATGGGCATTAGTATGGACTAGGAGGTTTAAATGTGTAACAGTATTGACTAGAGGTTTAAATGGGCATTAGTATTGACTAGGAGGTTTAAATGGGCAATAGTATTGACTAGGAGGTTTAAATGTGTAATAGTATTGACTAGAGGTTTAAATGTGCAATAGTATTGACTAGAGGTTTAAATGGGCAATAGTATTGACTAGGAGGTTTAAATGTGTAACAGTATTGACTAGAGGTTTAAATGGGCAATAGTATTGACTAGGAGGTTTAAATGGTCAATAGTATTGACTAGGAGGTTTAAATGTGTAATAGTATTGACTAGGAGGTTTAAATGGGCAATAGTATTGACTTGGAGGTTTAAATGTGTAATAGTATTGACTAGAGGTTTAAATGGGCAATAGTATTGACTAGGAGGTTTAAATGTGTAATAGTATTGACTAGAGGTTTAAATGTGCAATAGTATTGACTAGAGGTTTAAATGGGCATTAGTATTGACTAGGAGGTTTAAATGTGCAATAGTATTGACTAGAGGTTTAAATGGGCAATATTATTGACTAGAGGTTTAAATGGGCAATAGTATTGACTATGAGGTTTAAATGGGCAATAGTATTGACTAGGAGGTTTCAATGTGTAACAGTATTGACTAGGAGCTTTAAATGTGTAATAGTATTGACTAGGAGGTTTAAATGTGCAATAGTATTGACTAGAGGTTTAAATGGGCAATAGTAGTGACTAGAGGTTTAAATGGGCAATAGTATTGACTAGAGGTTTAAATGTGCAATAGTATTGACTAGAGGTTTAAATGGGCAATAGTATTGACTAGAGGTTTAAATGGGCAATAGTATTGACTAGGAGGTTTAAATGTGCAATAGTATTGACTAGAGATTTAAATGTGCAATAGTATTGACTAGAGGTTTAAATGGGCATTAGTATTGACTAGGAGGTTTCAATGGGCAATAGTATTGACTAGAGGTTTAAATGGGCAATAGTATTGACTAGAGGTTTAAATGGGCAATAGTATTGACTAGAGGTTTAAATGGGCAATAGAATTGACTAGGAGGTTTAAATGTGTAATATTATTGACTAGAGATTTAAATGTGCAATAGTATTGACTAGAGGTTTAAATGGGCATTAGTATTGACTAGGAGGTTTCAATGGGCAATAGTATTGACTAGAGGTTTAAATGGGCAATAGTATTGACTAGGGGGTTTAAATGTGTAATAGTATTGACTAGGAGGTTTAAATGTGTAATAGTATTGACTAGGAGGTTTAAATGTGTAATAGTATTGACTAGGAGGTTTGAATGGGCAATAGTATTGACTAGGAAGTTTCAATGTGTAACGGTATTGACTAGGAGCTTTAAATGTGTAATTGTATTGACTAGGATGTTTAAATGGGCAATAGTATTGACTAGGAGTTTTAAATGTGCAATAGTATTGACTAGAGGTTTAAAAGGGCAATAGTATTGACTAGGAGGTTTAAATGTGTAACAGTATTGACTAGAGGTTTAAATGTGCAATAGTATTGACTAGGAGGTTTAAATGTGTAATAGTATTGACTAGAGGTTTAAATGGGCAATAGTATTGACTAGGAGGTTTAAATGTGTAATAGTAATGACTAGGAGGTTTAAATGTGTAATAGTATTGACTAGAGGTTTAAATGGGCATTAGTATTGACTAGGAGGTTTAAATGTGTAATAGTATTGACTAGAGTTTTAAATGTGTAATAGTAATGACTAGAGGTTTAAATGTGCAATAGTATTGACTAGGAGGATTAAATGTGTAATAGTAATGACTAGGAGGTTTAAATGTGTAATAGTATTGACTAGAGGTTTATATGGGCATTAGAATTGACTAGGATTTTTAAATGTGTAATAGTATTGACTAGAGGTTTAAATGGGCAATAGTATTGACTAGGTGGTTTAAATGTGTAATAGTATTGACTAGAGTTTTAAATGTGTAATAGTAATGACTAGAGGTTTAAATGTGCAATAGTATTGACTAGGAGTTTTAAATGTGTAACAGTATTGACTAGGAGGTTTAAATGTGTAATATTAATGACTAGGAGGATTAAATGTGCAATAGTATTGACTAGGAGGTTTAAATGTGCAATAGTTTGACTAGGAGGTTTAAATGTGTAATAGTAATGACTAGGAGGTTTAAATGTGTAATAGTATTCACTAGGAGGTTTAAATGTGCAATAGTATTGACTAGGAGTTTTAAATGTGTAATAGTGATGACTAGGAGGTTTAAATGTGCAATAGTATTGACTAGGAGGGTTAAATGTGTAATAGTATTGACTAGGAGGTTTAAATGGGCAATAGTATTGACTAGGAGGTTTAAATGTGTAATAGTATTGACTAGGAGGTTTATATGTGTAATAGTATTGACTAAGAGGATTAAATGTGTAATAGTATTGACTAGAGGTTTAAATGGGCAATAGTATTGACTAGGAGGTTTAAATGGGCAATAGTATTGACTAGGAGGATTAAATGTGCAATAGTATTGACTAGGAGGATTAAATGTGTAATAGTATTGACTAGGAGGTTTAAATGTGTAATAGTATTGACTAGGAGGATTAAATGTTCAATAGTATTGACTAGGAGGATTAAATGGGCAATAGTATTGACTACGAGGTTTAAATAAGCAATAGTATTGACTAGGAGGATTAAATGTGTAATAGTATTGACTAGGAGGATTAAATGGGCAATAGTATTGACTAGGAGGTTTAAATGTGTAATAACATTGACTAGAGGTTTAAATGGGCAATAGTATTGACTAGGAGGATTAAATGTGTAATAGTATTGACTAGAGGTTTAAATGGGCAATAGTATTGACTAGGAGGTCAAAATGGGCAATAGTATTGACTAGGAGGATTAAATGTGCAATAGTATTGACTAGGAGGATTAAATGTGTAATAGTATTGACTAGGGTGTTTAAATGTGTAATAGTATTGACTAGGAGGTTTAAATGTGTAACAGTATTGACTAGAGGTTTAAATGGGCAATAGTATTGACTAGGAGGTTTAAATGTGTAATAGTGTTGACTAGAGGTTTAAATGGGCAATAGTATTGACTAGGAGGTTTAAATGTGCAATAGTATTGACTAGGAGGTTTAAATGTGTAATAGTATTGACTAGAGGTTTAAATGGGCAATAGTATTGACTAGGAGGTTTAAATGTGCAATAGTATTGACTAGGAGGTTTAAATGTGTAATAGTATTGACTAGAGGTTTAAATGTGCAATAGTATTGACTATGAGGTTTAAATGTGTAATAGTATTGACTAGGAGGTTTAAATGTGTAATAGTATTGACTAGGAGGTTTAAAAGTGTAATAGTATTGACTAGAGGTTTAAAAGGGCAATAGTATTGACTAGAGGTTTAAATGGGCAATAGTATTGACTAGGAGGTTTAAATGTGTAATAGTATTGACTAGAGGTTTAAATGGGCAATAGTATTGACTAGGAGGTTTAAATGGGCAATAGTATTGACTAGAGGTTTAAATGGGCAATAGTATTGACTAGGAGGTTTAAATGGGCAATAGTATTGACTAGGAGGTTTAAATGTGCAATAGTATTGACTAGAGGTTTAAATGGGCAATAGTATTGACTAGGAGGTTTAAATAGGCAATAGTATTGACTAGGAGGTTTAAATGTGTAATAGTATTGACTAGAGGTTTAAATGGGCAATAGTATTGACTAGGAGGTTTAAATGGGCAATAGTATTGAATAGAGGTTTAAATGTGCAATAGTATTGACTAGGAGGTTTAAATGTGTAATAGTATTGACTAGGAGTTTTAAATGTGTAATTGTATTGACTAGGAGGTTTAAATGGGCAATAGTATTGACTAGAGGTTTAAATGTGTAACAGTATTGACTAGGAGATTTAAATGTGTAATAGTATTGACTAGGAGGTTTAAATGTGTAATAGTATTGACTAGAGGTTTAAATGTGTAATAGTATTGACTAGAGGTTTAAATGTGTAATAGTATTGACTAGAGGTTTAAATGGGCAATAGTATTGACTAGAGGCTTAAATGTGCAATAGTATTGACTAGAGGTTTAAATGTGCAATAGTATTGACTAGGAGTTATAAATGTGTAATAGTATTGACTAGGAGGTTTAAATGTGTAATAGTATTGACAAGAGGTTTAAATGGGCAATAGTATTGACTAGGAGTATTAAATGTGCAATAGTATTGACTAGGAGTTTTAAATGTGCAATAGTATTGACTAGGAGGTTTAAATGTGCAATAGTATTGACTAGGAGGTTTAAATGTGCAATAGTATTGACTAGGAGGTTTAAATGGGCATTAGTATTGACTAGGAGGTTTAAATGGGCAATAGTATTGACTAGGAGGTTTAAATGGGCAATAGTATTGACTAGGAGGTTTAAATGTGTAATAGTATTGACTAGGAGGTTTAAATGGGCAATAGTATTGACTAGGAGGTTTAAATGTGTAACAGTATAGACTAGGAGGTTTAAATGGGCAATAGTATTGACTAGGAGGTTTAAATGGGCAATAGTATTGACTAGGAGGTTTTAATCTGCAATTGTATTGACTAGGAGGTTTAAATGTGTAATAGTATTGACTAGGAGGTTTAAATGGGCAATAGTATTGACTAGGAGGTTTAAATGGGCAATAGTATTGACTAGGAGGTTTAAATGTGTAACAGTATTGACTAGAGGTGTAATGGGCAATAGTATTGACTAGAGGTTTAAATGGTCAATAGTATTGACTAGGAGGTTTAAATGGGCAATAGTATTGACTAGGAGGTTTAAATGTGTAACAGTATTGACTAGAGGTTTAAATGGGCAATAGTCTTGACTAGGAGGTTTAATTGGGCAATAGTATTGACTAGGATGTTTAAATGTGTAATAGTATTGACTAGAGGTTTAAAAGTGCAATAGTATTGACTAGAGGTTTAAATGGGCATTAGTATTGACTAGGAGGTTTAAATGGGCAATAGTATTGACTAGAGGTTTAAATGGGCAATAGTATTGACTAGGAGGTTTAAATGTGTAATAGTATTGACTAGAGGTTTAAATGTGCAATAGTATTGACTAGGAGGTTTAAATGTGTAATAGTATTGACTAGAGGTTTAAATGTGCAATAATATTGACTAGGAGGTTTAAATGGGCAATAGTATTGACTAGGAGGTTTAAATGTGTAATAGTATTGACTAGCAGGTTTAAATGTGCAATAGTATTGACTAGGAGGTTTAAATGGGCAATAGTATTGACTAGGAGGTTTAAATGTGCAATAGTATTGACTAGGAGGTTTAAATGTGTAATAGTATTGACTAGAGGTTTAAATGTGCAATAGTATTGACAAGAGGGTTAAATGGGCATTAGTATTGACTAGAGGTTTAAATGGGCAATAGTATTGACTAGAGGTTTAAATGGGCAATAGTATTGACTAGGAGGATAAAATGTGCAATAGTATTGACTAGGAGTTTTAAATGTGCAATAGTATTGACTAGGAGGTTTAAATGGGCATTAGTATTGACTAGGAGGTTTAAATGGGCAATAGTATTGACTAGGAGGTTTAAATGGGCAATAGTATTGACTAGGAGGTTTAAATGTGCAATAGTATTGACTTGGAGGTTTAAATGTGTAATAGTATTGACTAGGAGGTTGAAATGGGCAATAGTATTGACTAGGAGGTTTAAATGGGCAATAGTATTGACTAGGAGGTTTAAATGAGTAACAGTATTGACTAGAGGTTTAAATGGGCAATAGTATTGACTAGAGGTTTAAATGGTCAATAGTATTGACTAGGAGGTATAAATGTGTAATAGTATTGACTAGAGGTTTAAATGTGTAATAGTATTGACTAGTGGTTTAAATGTGTAATAGTATTGACTAGGAGGTTTAAATGGGCAATAATATTGACTAGGAGGTTTAAATGTGTAATAGTATTGACTAGAGGTTTAAATGTGCAATAGTATTGACTAGAGGTTTAAATGGGCAATAGTATTGACTAGGAGGTTTAAATGTGTAATAGTATTGACTAGAGGTTTAAATGTGCATTAGTATTGACTAGAGGTTTAAATGGGCATTAGTATTGACTAGGAGGTTTAAATGTGTAACAGCATTGACTAGAGGTTTAAATGGGCAATAGTATTGAGTTGGAGGTTTAAATGTGCAATAGTATTGACTAGAGGTTTAAATGGGCAATAGTATTGACTAGGAGGTTTAAATGTGTAATAGTATTGACTAGAGGTTTAAATGTGCATTAGTATTGACTAGAGGTTTAAATGGGCATTAGTATTGACTAGGAGGTTTAAATGGGCAATAGTAGTGACTAGGAGGTTAAAATGGGCAATAGTATTGACTAGGAGGTTTAAATGTGTAATAGTATTGACTAGGAGGTTTAAATGGGCAATAGTATTGACTAGGAGGTTTAAATGTGTAACAGTATTGACTAGGAGGTTTAAATGTGTAACAGTATTGACTAGGAGGTTTAAATGGGCAATAGTATTGACTAGGAGGTTTAAATGGGCAATAGTATTGACTACGAGGTTTAAATGTGCAATAGTATTGACTAGGAGGTTTAAATGTGTAATAGTATTGACTAGGAGGTTTAAATGGGCAATAGTATTGACTAGGAGGTTTAAATGGGCAATAGTATTGACTAGGAGGTTTAAATGAGTAACAGTATTGACTAGAGGTTTAAATGGGCAATAGTATTGACTAGAGGTTTAAATGGTCAATAGTATTGACTAGGAGGTATAAATGTGTAATAGTATTGACTAGAGGTTTAAATGTGTAATAGTATTGACTAGAGGTTTAAATGTGTAATAGTATTGACTAGGAGGTTTAAATGGGCAATAGTATTGTCTAGGAGGTTTAAATGTGTAATAGTATTGACTAGAGGTTTAAATGGGCAATAGTATTAACTAGGAGGTTTAAATGGGCAATAGTATTGACTAGGAGGTTTAAATGTGTAATAGTATTGACTAGAGGTTTAAATGTGTAATAGTATTGACTAGAGGTTTAAATGTGCAATAGTATTGACTAGGAGGTTTAAATGGGCAATAGTATTGACTAGGAGGTTTAAATGTGTAATATTATTGACTAGAGGTTTAAATGGGCAATAGTATTGACCAGGAGATATAAATGTGTAATAGTATTGACTAGAGGTTTAAATGTGTAATAGTATTGACTAGAGGTTTAAATGTGCAATAGTATTGACTAGGAGGTTTAAATGGGCAATAGTATTGACTAGGAGGTTTAAATGTGTAATAGTATTGACTAGGAGGTTTAAATGGGCAATAGTATTGACTAGGAGGTTTAAATGTGTAATAGTATTGACTAGAGGTTTAAATGTGCAATAGTATTGACTAGCGGTTTAAATGGGCAATAGTATTGACTAGGAGGTTTAAATGTGTAATAGTATTGACTAGAGGTTTAAATGTGCATTAATATTGACTAGAGGTTTAAATGGGCATTAGTATTGACTAGGAGGTTTAAATGTGTAACAGCATTGACTAGAGGTTTAAATGGGCAATAGTATTGACTTGGAGGTTTATATGTGCAATAGTATTGACTAGAGGTTTAAATGGGCATTAGTATGGACTAGGAGGTTTAAATGTGTAACAGTATTGACTAGAGTTTTAAATGGGCATTAGTATTGACTAGGAGGTTTAAATGGGCAATAGTATTGACTAGGAGGTTTAAATGTGTAATAGTATTGACTAGAGGTTTAAATGTGCAATAGTATTGACTAGGAGGATTAAATGTGTAACAGTATTGACTAGAGGTTTAAATGTGCAATAGTATTGACTAGGAGGTTTAAATGTGTAATAGTATTGACTAGAGGTTTAAATGGGCAATAGTATTGACTAGGAGGTTTAAATGTGTAATAGTAATGACTAGGAGGTTTAAATGTGTAATAGTATTGACTAGAGGTTTAAATGGGCATTAGTATTGACTAGGAGGTTTAAATGTGTAATAGTATTGACTAGAGTATTAAATGTGTAATAGTAATGACTAGAGGTTTAAATGTGCAATAGTATTGACTAGGAGGATTAAATGTGTAATAGTAATGACTAGGAGGTTTAAATGTGTAATAGTATTGACTAGAGGTTTAAATGGGCATTAGAATTGACTAGGATTTTTAAATGTGTAATAGTATTGACTAGAGGTTTAAATGGGCAATAGTATTGACTAGGTGGTTTAAATGTGTAATAGTATTGACCAGAGTTTTAAATGTGTAATAGTAATGACTAGAGGTTTAAATGTGCAATAGTATTGACTAGGAGTTTTAAATGTGTAACAGTATTGACTAGGAGGTTTAAATGTGTAATATTAATGACTAGGAGGATTAAATATGGTATAGTATTGACTAGGAGGTTTAAATGTGCAATAGTTTGACTAGGAGGTTTAAATGTGTAATAGTAATGACTAGGAGGTTTAAATGTGTAATAGTATTGACTAGGAGGTTTAAATGTGCAATAGTATTGACTAGGAGTTTTAAATGTGTAATAGTAATGACTAGGAGGTTTAAATGTGCAATAGTATTGACTAGGAGGATTAAATGTGTAATAGTATTGACTAGGAGGTTTAAATGGGCAATAGTATTGACTAGGAGGTTTAAATGTGTAATAGTATTGACTAGGAGGTTTATATGTGTAATAGTATTGAATAAGAGGATTAAATGTGTAATAGTATTGACTAGAGGTTTAAATGGGCAATAGTATTGACTAGGAGGTTTAAATGGGCAATAGTATTGACTAGGAGGATTAAATGGGCAATAGTATTGACTACGAGGTTTAAATAAGCAATAGTATTGACTAGGAGGATTAAATGTGTAATAGTATTGACTAGGAGCATTAAATGGGCAATAGTATTGACTAGGAGGTTTAAATGTGTAATAACATTGACTAGAGGTTTAAATGGGCAATAGTATTGACTAGGAGGATTAAATGTGTAATAGTATTGACTAGAGGTTTAAATGGGCAATAGTATTGACTAGGAGGTCAAAATGGGCAATAGTATTGACTAGGAGGATTAAATGTGCAATAGTATTGACTAGGAGGATTAAATGTGTAATAGTATTGACTAGGATGTTTAAATGTGTAATAGTATTGACTAGGAGGTTTAAATGTGTAACAGTATTGACTAGAGGTTTATATGGGCAATAGTATTGACTAGGAGGTTTAAATGTGTAATAGTGTTGACTAGAGGTTTAAATGGGCAATAGTATTGACTAGGAGGTTTAAATGTGCAATAGTATTGACTAGGAGGTTTAAATGTGTAATAGTATTGACTAGAGGTTTAAATGGGCAATAGTATTGACTAGGAGGTTTAAATGTGCAATAGTATTGACTAGGAGGTTTAAATGTGTAATAGTATTGACTAGAGGTTTAAATGTGCAATAGTATTGACTATGAGGTTTAAATGTGTAATAATATTGACTAGGAGGTTTAAATGTGTAATAGTATTGACTAGGAGGTTTAAAAGTGTAATAGTATTGACTAGAGGTTTAAATGGGCAATAGTATTGACTAGAGGTTTAAATGGGCAATAGTATTGACTAGGAGGTTTAAATGTGTAATAGTATTGACTAGAGGTTTAAATGGGCAATAGTATTGACTAGGAGGTTTAAATGGGCAATAGTATTGACTAGAGGTTTAAATGGGCAATAGTATTGACTAGAGGTTTAAATGGGCAATAGTATTGACTAGGAGGTTTAAATGGTCAATAGTATTGACTAGGAGGTTTAAATGTGCAATAGTATTGACTAGAGGTTTAAATGGGCAATAGTATTGACTAGGAGGTTTAAATGGGCAATAGTATTGACTAGGAGGTTTAAATGTGTAATAGTATTGACTAGAGGTTTAAATGGGCAATAGTATTGACTAGGAGGTTTAAATGGGCAATAGTATTGACTAGAGGTTTAAATGTGCAATAGTATTGACTAGGAGGTTTAAATGTGTAATAGTATTGACTAGGAGTTTTAAATGTGTAATTGTATTGACTAGGAGGTTTAAATGGGCAATAGTATTGACTAGAGGTTTAAATGTGTAACAGTATTGACTAGGAGATTTAAATGTGTAATAGTATTGACTAGGAGGTTTAAATGTGTAATAGTATTGACTAGAGGTTTAAATGTGTAATAGTATTGACTAGAGGTTTAAATGTGTAATAGTATTGACTAGAGGTTTAAATGGGCAATAGTATTGACTAGAGGCTTAAATGTGCAATAGTATTGACTAGAGGTTTAAATGTGCAATAGTATTGACTAGGAGTTATAAATGTGTAATAGTATTGACTAGGAGGTTTAAATTTGTAATAGTATTGACAAGAGGTTTAAATGGGCAATAGTATTGACTAGGAGTATTAAATGTGCAATAGTATTGACTAGGAGTTTTAAATGTGCAATAGTATTGACTAGGAGGTTTAAATGTGCAATAGTATTGACTAGGAGGTTTAAATGTGCAATAGTATTGACTAGGAGGTTTAAATGGGCATTAGTATTGACTAGGAGGTTTAAATGGGCAATAGTATTGACTAGGAGGTTTAAATGGGCAATAGTATTGACTAGGAGGTTTAAATGTGTAATAGTATTGACTAGGAGGTTTAAGTGGGCAATAGTATTGACTAGGAGGTTTAAATGTGTAACAGTATAGACTAGGAGGTTTAAATGGGCAATAGTATTGACTAGGAGGTTTAAATGGGCAATAGTATTGACTAGGAGGTTTTAATGTGCAATTGTATTGACTAGGAGGTTTAAATGTGTAATAGTATTGACTAGGAGGTTTAAATGGGCAATAGTATTGACTAGGAGGTTTAAATGGGCAATAGTATTGACTAGGAGGTTTAAATGTGTAACAGTATTGACTAGAGGTGTAATGGGCAATAGTATTGACTAGAGGTTTAAATGGTCAATAGTATTGACTAGGAGGTTTAAATGGGCAATAGTATTGACTAGGAGGTTTAAATGTGTAACAGTATTGACTAGAGGTTTAAATGGGCAATAGTATTGACTAGGAGGTTTAAATGGGCAATAGTATTGACTAGGAAGTTTAAATGTGTAATAGTATTGACTAGAGGTTTAAAAGTGCAATAGTATTGACTAGAGGTTTAAATGGGCATTAGTATTGACTAGGAGGTTTAAATGGGCAATAGTATTGACTAGAGGTTTAAATGGGCAATAGTATTGACTAGGAGGTTTAAATGTGTAATAGTATTGACTAGAGGTTTAAATGTGCAATAGTATTGACTAGGAGGTTTAAATGTGTAATAGTATTGACTAGAGGTTTAAATGTGCAATAGTATTGACTAGGAGGTTTAAATGGGCAATAGTATTGACTAGGAGGTTAAAATGTGTAATAGTATTGACTAGCAGGTTTAAATGTGCAATAGTATTGACTAGGAGGTTTAAATGGGCAATAGTATTGACTAGGAGGTTTAAATGTGTAATAGTATTGACTAGGAGGTTTAAATGTGTAATAGTATTGACTAGAGGTTTAAATGGGCAATAGTATTAACTAGAGGTTTAAATGGGCAATAGTATTGACTAGGAGGTTTAAATGTGCAATAGTATTGACTAGGAGGTTTAAATGTGTAATAGTATTGACTAGAGGTTTAAATGTGCAATAGTATTGACAAGAGGGTTAAATGGGCATTAGTATTGACTAGAGGTTTAAATGGGCAATAGTATTGACTAGAGGTTTAAATGGGCAATAGTATTGACTAGGAGGATTAAATGTGCAATAGTATTGACTAGGAGTTTTAAATGTGCAATAGTATTGACTAGGAGGTTTAAATGGGCATTAGTATTGACTAGGAGGTTTAAATGGGCAATAGTATTGACTAGGAGGTTTAAATGGGCAATAGTATTGACTAGGAGGTTTAAATGTGCAATAGTATTGACTTGGAGGTTTAAATGTGTAATAGTATTGACTAGGAGGTTTAAATGGGCAATAGTATTGACTAGGAGGTTTAAATGGGCAATAGTATTGACTAGGAGGTTTAAATGAGTAACAGTATTGACTAGAGGTTTAAATGGGCAATAGTATTGACTAGAGGTTTAAATGGTCAATAGTATTGACTAGGAGGTATAAATGTGTAATAGTATTGACTAGAGGTTTAAATGTGTAATAGTATTGACTAGAGGTTTAAATGTGTAATAGTATTGACTAGGAGGTTTAAATGGGCAATAGTATTGACTAGGAGGTTTAAATGTGTAATAGTATTGACTAGAGGTTTAAATGTGCAATAGTATTGACTAGAGGTTTAAATGGGCAATAGTATTGACTAGGAGGTTTAAATGTGTAATAGTATTGACTAGAGGTTTAAATGTGCATTAGTATTGACTAGAGGTTTAAATGGGCATTAGTATTGACTAGGAGGTTTAAATGTGTAACAGCATTGACTAGAGGTTTAAATGGGCAATAGTATTGAGTTGGAGGTTTAAATGTGCAATAGTATTGACAAGAGGTTTAAATGGGCAATAGTATTGACTAGGAGGTTTAAATGTGTAATAGTATTGACTAGAGGTTTAAATGTGCATTAGTATTGACTAGAGGTTTAAATGGGCATTAGTATTGACTAGGAGGTTTAAATGGGCAATAGTATTGACTAGGAGGTTTAAATGGGCAATAGTATTGACTAGGAGGTTTAAATGTGTAATAGTATTGACTAGGAGGTTTAAATGGGCAATAGTATTGACTAGGAGGTTTAAATGTGTAACAGTATTGACTAGGAGGTTTAAATGTGTAACAGTATTGACTAGGAGGTTTAAATGGGCAATAGTATTGACTAGGAGGTTTAAATGGGCAATAGTATTGACTACGAGGTTTAAATGTGCAATAGTATTGACTAGGAGGTTTAAATGTGTAATAGTATTGACTAGGAGGTTTAAATGGGCAATAGTATTGACTAGGAGGTTTAAATGGGCAATAGTATTGACTAGGAGGTTTAAATGAGTAACAGTATTGACTAGAGGTTTAAATGGGCAATAGTATTGACTAGAGGTTTAAATGGTCAATAGTATTGACTAGGAGGTATAAATGTGTAATAGTATTGACTAGAGGTTTAAATGTGTAATAGTATTGACTAGAGGTTTAAATGTGTAATAGTATTGACTAGGAGGTTTAAATGGGCAATAGTATTGACTAGGAGGTTTAAATGTGTAATAGTATTGACTAGAGGTTTAAATGGGCAATAGTATTAACTAGGAGGTTTAAATGGGCAATAGTATTGACTAGGAGGTTTAAATGTGTAATAGTATTGACTAGGAGGTTTAAATGGGCAATAGTATTGACTAGGAGGTTTAAATGTGCAATAGTATTGACTAGGAGGTTTAAATGTGCAATAGTATTGACTAGGAGGTTTAAATGGGCATTAGTATTGACTAGGAGGTTTAAATGGGCAATAGTATTGACTAGGAGGTTTAAATGGGCAATAGTATTGACTAGGAGGTTTAAATGTGTAATAGTATTGACTAGGAGGTTTAAGTGGGCAATAGTATTGACTAGGAGGTTTAAATGTGTAACAGTATAGACTAGGAGGTTTAAATGGGCAATAGTATTGACTAGGAGGTTTAAATGGGCAATAGTATTGACTAGGAGGTTTTAATGTGCAATTGTATTGACTAGGAGGTTTAAATGTGTAACAGTATTGACTAGAGGTTTAAATGGGCAATAGTATTGACTAGGAGGTTTAAATGGGCAATAGTATTGACTAGGAGGTTTAAATGGGCAATAGTATTGACTAGGAGGTTTAAATGTGTAACAGTATTGACTAGAGGTGTAATGGGCAATAGTATTGACTAGAGGTTTAAATGGTCAGTAGTATTGACTAGGAGGTTTAAATGGGCAATAGTATTGACTAGGAGGTTTAAATGTGTAACAGTATTGACTAGAGGTTTAAATGGGCAATAGTATTGACTAGGAGGTTTAAATGGGCAATAGTATTGACTAGGAAGTTTAAATGTGTAATAGTATTGACTAGAGGTTTAAAAGTGCAATAGTATTGACTAGAGGTTTAAATGGGCATTAGTATTGACTAGGAGGTTTAAATGGGCAATAGTATTGACTAGAGGTTTAAATGGGCAATAGTATTGACTAGGAGGTTTAAATGTGTAATAGTATTGACTAGAGGTTTAAATGTGCAATAGTATTGACTAGGAGGTTTAAATGTGTAATAGTATTGACTAGAGATTTAAATGTGCAATAGTATTGACTAGGCGGTTTAAATGGGCAATAGTATTGACTAGGAGGTTTAAATGTGTAATAGTATTGACTAGCAGGTTTAAATGTGCAATAGTATTGACTAGGAGGTTTAAATGGGCAATAGTATTGACTAGGAGGTTTAAATGTGTAATAGTATTGACTAGGAGGTTTAAATGTGTAATAGTATTGACTAGAGGTTTAAATGGGCAATAGTATTAACTAGAGGTTTAAATGGGCAATAGTATTGACTAGGAGGTTTATATGTGCAATAGTATTGACTAGGAGGTTTAAATGTGTAATAGTATTGACTAGAGGTTTAAATGTGCAATAGTATTGACAAGAGGGTTAAATGGGCATTAGTATTGACTAGAGGTTTAAATGGGCAATAGTATTGACTAGAGGTTTAAATGGGCAATAGTATTGACTAGGAGGATTAAATGTGCAATAGTATTGACTAGGAGTTTTAAATGTGCAATAGTATTGACTAGGAGGTTTAAATGGGCATTAGTATTGACTAGGAGGTTTAAATGGGCAATAGTATTGACTAGGAGGTTTAAATGGGCAATAGTATTGACTAGGAGGTTTAAATGTGCAATAGTATTGACTTGGAGGTTTAAATGTGTAATAGTATTGACTAGGAGGTTTAAATGGGCAATAGTATTGACTAGGAGGTTTAAATGGGCAATAGTATTGACTAGGAGGTTTAAATGAGTAACAGTATTGACTAGAGGTTTAAATGGGCAATAGTATTGACTAGAGGTTTAAATGGTCAATAGTATTGACTAGGAGGTATAAATGTGTAATAGTATTGACTAGAGGTTTAAATGTGTAATAGTATTGACTAGAGGTTTAAATGTGTAATAGTATTGACAAGGAGGTTTAAATGGGCAATAGTATTGACTAGGAGGTTTAAATGTGTAATAGTATTGACTAGAGGTTTAAATGTGCAATAGTATTGACTAGAGGTTTAAATGGGCAATAGTATTGACTAGGAGGTTTAAATGTGTAATAGTATTGACTAGAGGTTTAAATGTGCATAAGTATTGACTAGAGGTTTAAATGGGCATTAGTATTGACTAGGAGGTTTAAATGTGTAACAGCATTGACTAGAGGTTTAAATGGGCAATAGTATTGAGTTGGAGGTTTAAATGTGCAATAGTATTGACTAGAGGTTTAAATGGGCAATAGTATTGACTAGGAGGTTTAAATGTGTAATAGTATTGACTAGAGGTATAAATGTGCATTAGTATTGACTAGAGGTTTAAATGGGCATTAGTATTGACTAGGAGGTTTAAATGGGCAATAGTATTGACTAGGAGGTTTAAATGGGCAATAGTATTGACTAGGAGGTTTAAATGTGTAATAGTATTGACTAGGAGATTTAAATGGGCAATAGTATTGACTAGGAGGTTTAAATGTGTAACAGTATTGACTAGGAGGTTAAAATGTGTAACAGTATTGACTAGGAGGTTTAAATGGGCAATAGTATTGACTAGGAGGTTTAAATGGGCAATAGTATTGACTACGAGGTTTAAATGTGCAATAGTATTGACTAGGAGGTTTAAATGTGTAATAGTATTGACTAGGAGGTTTAAATGGGCAATAGTATTGACTAGGAGGTTTAAATGGGCAATAGTATTGACTAGGAGGTTTAAATGAGTAACAGTATTGACTAGAGGTTTAAATGGGCAATAGTATTGACTAGAGGTTTAAATGGTCAATAGTATTGACTAGGAGGTATAAATGTGTAATAGTATTGACTAGAGGTTTAAATGTGTAATAGTATTGACTAGAGGTTTAAATGTGTAATAGTATTGACTAGGAGGTTTAAATGGGCAATAGTATTGACTAGGAGGTTTAAATGTGTAATAGTATTGACTAGAGGTTTAAATGGGCAATAGTATTAACTAGGAGGTTTAAATGGGCAATAGTATTGACTAGGAGGTTTAAATGTGTAATAGTATTGACTAGGAGGTTTAAATGGGCAATAGTATTGACTAGGAGGTTTAAATGTGTAATATTATTGACTAGAGGTTTAAATGGGCAATAGTATTGACTAGGAGGTATAAATGTGTAATAGTATTGACTAGAGGTTTAAATGTGTAATAGTATTGACTAGAGGTTTAAATGTGCAATAGTATTGACTAGGAGGTTTAAATGGGCAATAGTATTGACTAGGAGGTTTAAATGTGTAATAGTATTGACTAGGAGGTTTAAATGGGCAATAGTATTGACTAGGAGGTTTAAATGTGTAATAGTATTGACTAGAGGTTTAAATGTGCAATAGTATTGACTAGAGGTTTAAATGGGCAATAGTATTGACTAGGAGGTTTAAATGTGTAATAGTATTGACTAGAGGTTTAAATGTGCATTAATATTGACTAGAGGTTTAAATGGGCATTAGTATTGACTAGGAGGTTTAAATGTGTAACAGCATTGACTAGAGGTTTAAATGGGCAATAGTATTGACTTGGAGGTTTAAATGTGCAATAGTATTGACTAGAGGTTTAAATGGGCATTAGTATGGACTAGGAGGTTTAAATGTGTAACAGTATTGACTAGAGTTTTAAATGGGCATTAGTATTGACTAGGAGGTTTAAATGGGCAATAGTATTGACTAGGATGTTTAAATGTGTAATAGTATTGACTAGAGGTTTAAATGTGCAATAGTATTGACTAGAGGTTTAAATGGGCAATAGTATTGACTAGGAGGTTTAAATGTGTAACAGTATTGACTAGAGGTTTAAATGGGCAATAGTATTGACTAGGAGGTTTAAATGGTCAATAGTATTGACTAGGAGGTTTAAATGTGTAATAATATTGACTAGG
The DNA here is from genome assembly GCA_946902985.2 of Meconema thalassinum. Taxonomy (NCBI): domain Eukaryota; kingdom Metazoa; phylum Arthropoda; class Insecta; order Orthoptera; family Tettigoniidae; genus Meconema; species Meconema thalassinum. The sequence goes on along the minus strand of OX336391.1, from coordinate 19,100,879 downwards.
AGGTTTAAATGGGCAATAGTATTGACTTGGAGGTTTAAATGTGTAATAGTATTGACTAGAGGTGTAATGGGCAATAGTATTGACTAGGAGGTTTAAATGTGTAATAGTATTGACTAGAGGTTTAAATGGGCATTAGTATTGACTAGGAGGTTTAAATGTGCAATAGTATTGACTAGAGGTTTAAATGGGCAATAGTATTGACTATGAGGTTTAAATGGGCAATAGTATTGACTAGGAGGTTTCAATGTGTAACAGTATTGACTAGGAGCTTTAAATGTGTAATAGTATTGACTAGGAGGTTTAAATGTGCAATAGTATTGACTAGAGGTTTAAATGGGCAATAGTATTGACTAGAGGTTTAAATGGGCAATAGTATTGACTAGAGGTTTAAATGTGCAATAGTATTGACTAGAGGTTTAAATGGGCTATAGTATTGACTAGAAGTTTAAATGGGCAATAGTATTGACTAGGAGGTTTAAATGTGTAATAGTATTGACTAGAGATTTAAATGTGCAATAATATTGACTAGAGGTTTAAATGGGCATTAGTATTGACTAGGAGGTTTCAATGGGCAATAGTATTGACTAGAGGTTTAAATGGGCAATAGTATTGACTAGAGGTTTAAATGGGCAATAGTATTGACTAGAGGTTTAAATGGGCAATAGAATTGACTAGGAGGTTTAAATGTGTAATAGTATTGACTAGAGATTTAAATGTGCAATAGTATTGACTAGAGGTTTAAATGGGCATTAGTATTGACTAGGAGGTTTCAATGGGCAATAGTATTGACTAGAGGTTTAAATGGGCAATAGTATTGACTAGGAGGTTTAAATGTGTAATAGTATTGACTAGGAGGTTTAAATGTGTAATAGTATTGACTAGGAGGTTTAAATGTGTAATAGTATTGACTAGGAGCTTTAAATGTGTAATAGTATTGACTAGGAGGTTTAAATGGGCAATAGTATTGACTAGGAGTTTTAAATGTGCAATAGTATTGACTAGAGGTTTAAAAGGGCAATAGTATTGACTAGGAGGTTTAAATGTGTAACAGTATTGACTAGAGGTTTAAATGTGCAATAGTATTGACTAGGAGGTTTAAATGTGTAATAGTATTGTCTAGAGGTTTAAATGGGCAATAGTATTGACTAGGAGGTTTAAATGTGTAATAGTAATGACTAGGAGGTTTAAATGTGTAATAGTATTGACTAGAGGTTTAAATGGGCATTAGTATTGACTAGGAGGTTTAAATGTGTAATAGTATTGACTAGAGTTTCAAATGTGTAATAGTAATGACTAGAGGTTTAAATGTGCAATAGTATTGACTAGGAGGATTAAATGTGTAATAGTAATGACTAGGAGGTTTAAATGTGTAATAGTATTGACTAGAGGTTTAAATGGGCATTAGTATTGACTAGGATTTTTAAATGTGTAATAGTATTGACTAGAGGTTTAAATGGGCAATAGTATTGACTAGGTGGTTTAAATGTGTAATAGTATTGACTAGAGTTTTAAATGTGTAATAGTAAGTACTAGAGGTTTAAATGTGCAATAGTATTGACTAGGAGTTTTAAATGTGTAACAGTATTGACTAGGAGGTTTAAATGTGTAATATTAATGACTAGGAGGATTAAATGCGCAATAGTATTGACTAGGAGGTTTAAATGTGCAATAGTTTGACTAGGAGGTTTAAATGTGTAATAGTAGTGACTAGGAGGTTTAAATGTGTAATAGTATTGACTAGGAGGTTTAAATGTGCAATAGTATTGACTAGGAGTTTCAAATGTGTAATAGTAATGACAAGGAGGTTTAAATGTGCAATAGTATTGACTAGGAGGTTTAAATGTGCAATAGTATTGACTAGGAGGTTTAAATGTGCATTAGTATTGACTAGGAGTTTTAAATGTGTAATAGTATTGATTAGAGGTTTAAATGGGCAATAGTATTGACTAGGAGGTTTAAATGTGCATTAGTATTGACTAGGAGTTATAAATGGGCAATAGTATTGACTAGAGGTTTAAATGGGCAATAGCATTGACTAGGAGGTTTAAATGTGTAACAGTATTGACCAGGAGGTTTAAATGTGTAATAGTATTGACTAGGAGTTTTAAATGTGTAATAGTAATGACTAGAGGTTTAAATGGGCAATAGTATTGACTAGGAGGTTTAAATGTGTAATAGTATTGACTAGAGGTTTAAATGGGCAATAGTATTGACTAGGAGGTTTAAATGTGCAATAGTATTGACTAGGAGGTTTAAATGTGTAATAGTATTGACTAGGAGGTTTAAATGTGTAATAGTATTGACTAGAGGTTTAAATGGGCAATAGTATTGACTAGGAGTTTTAAATGTGTAATAGTAATGACTAGGAGGATTAAATGTGTAATAGTATTGACTAGGAGGTTTAAATGGGCAATTGTATTGACTAGGAGTTTTAAATGTTTAATAGTATTGACTAGGAGGTTTATATGTGTAATAGTATTGACTAGGAGGATTAAATGTGTAATAGTATTGACTAGAGGTTTAAATGGGCAATAGTATTGACTAGGAGGTTTAAATGGGCAATAGTATTGACTAGGAGGATTAAATTTGCAATAGTATTGACTAGGAGGATTAAATGTGTAATAGTATTGACTAGGAGGTTTAAATGTGTAATAGTATTGACTAGGAGGATTAAATGTGCAATAGTATTGACTAGGAGGTTTAAATGGGCAATGGTATTGACTACGAGGTTTAAATAAGCAATAGTATTGACTAGGAGGATTAAATGTGTAATAGTATTGACTAGGAGGATTAAATGGGCAATAGTATTGACTAGGAGGTTTAAATGTGTAATAGTATTGACTAGAGGTTTAAATGGGCAATAGTATTGACTAGGAGGATTAAATGTGTAATAGTATTGACTAGAGGTTTAAATCGGCAATAGTATTGACTAGGAGGTCAAAATGGGCAATAGTATTGACTAGGAGCATTAAATTTGCAATAGTATTGACTAGGAGGATTAAATGTGTAATAGTATTGACTAGGAGGTTTAAATGTGTAATTGTATTGACTAGGATGTTTAAATGGGCAATAGTATTGACTAGGAGTTTTAAATGTGCAATAGTATTGACTAGAGGTTTAAAAGGGCAATAGTATTGACTAGGAGGTTTAAATGTGTAACAGTATTGACTAGAGGTTTAAATGTGCAATAGTATTGACTAGGAGGTTTAAATGTGTAATAGTATTGTCTAGAGGTTTAAATGGGCAATAGTATTGACTAGGAGGTTTAAATGTGTAATAGTAATGACTAGGAGGTTTAAATTTGTAATAGTATTGACTAGAGGTTTAAATGGGCATTAGTATTGACTAGGAGGTTTAAATGTGTAATAGTATTGACTAGAGTTTTCAATGTGTAATAGTAATGACTAGAGGTTTAAATGTGCAATAGTATTGACTAGGAGGATTAAATGTGTAATAGTAATGACTAGGAGGTTTAAATGTGTAATAGTATTGACTAGAGGTTTAAATGGGCATTAGAATTGACTAGGATTTTTAAATGTGTAATAGTATTGACTAGAGGTTTAAATGGGCAATAGTATTGACTAGGTGGTTTAAATGTGTAATAGTATTGACTAGAGTTTTAAATGTGTAATAGTAATGACTAGAGGTTTAAATGTGCAATAGTATTGACTAGGAGTTTTAAATGTGTAACAGTATTGACTAGGAGGTTTAAATGTGTAATATTAAAGACTAGGAGGATTAAATGTGCAATAGTATTGACTAGGAGGTTTAAATGTGCAATAGTTTGACTAGGAGGTTTAAATGTGTAATAGTAATGACTAGGAGGTTTAAATGTGTAATAGTATTGACTAGGAGGTTAAAATGTGCAATAGTATTGACTAGGAGTTTTAAATGTGTAATAGTAATGACTAGGAGGTTTAAATGTGCAATAGTATTGACTAGGAGGATTAAATGTGTAATAGTATTGACTAGGAGGTTTAAATGGGCAATAGTATTGACTAGGAGGTTTAAATGTGTAATAGTATTGACTAGGAGGTTTATATGTGTAATAGTATTGACTAAGAGGATTAAATGTGTAATAGTATTGACTAGAGGTTTAAATGGGCAATAGTATTGACTAGGAGGTTTAAATGGGCAATAGTATTGACTAGGAGGATTAAATGTGCAATAGTATTGACTAGGAGGTTTAAATAAGCAATAGTATTGACTAGGAGGATTAAATGTGTAATAGTATTGACTAGGAGGATTAAATGGGCAATAGTATTGACTAGGAGGTTTAAATGTGTAATAACATTGACTAGAGGTTTAAATGGGCAATAGTATTGACTAGGAGGATTAAATGTGTAATAGTATTGACTAGAGGTTTAAATGGGCAATAGTATTGACTAGGAGGTCAAAATGGGCAATAGTATTGACTAGGAGGATTAAATGTGCAATAGTATTGACTAGGAGGATTAAATGTGTAATAGTATTGACTAGGATGTTTAAATGTGTAATAGTATTGACTAGGAGGTTTAAATGTGTAACAGTATTGACTAGAGGTTTAAATGGGCAATAGTATTGACTAGGAGGTTTAAATGTGTAATAGTGTTGACTAGAGGTTTAAATGGGCAATAGTATTGACTAGGAGGTTTAAATGTGCAATAGTATTGACTAGGAGGTTTAAATGTGTAATAGTATTGACTAGAGGTTTAAATGGGCAATAGTATTGACTAGGAGGTTTAGATGTGCAATAGTATTGACTAGGAGGTTTACATGTGTAATAGTATTGACTAGAGGTTTAAATGTGCAATAGTATTGACTAGGAGGTTTAAATGTGTAATAGTATTGTCTAGGAGGTTTAAATGGGCAATAGTATTGACTAGGAAGTTTCAATGTGTAACAGTATTGACTAGGAGCTTTAAATGTGTAATAGTATTGACTAGGAGGTTTAAATGGGCAATAGTATTGACTAGGAGGTTTAAATGTGTAACAGTATTGACTAGAGGTTTAAATGTGCAATAGTATTGACTAGGAGGTTTAAATGTGTAATAGTATTGACTAGAGGTTTAAATGGGCAATAGTATTGACTAGGAGGTTTAAATGTGTAATAGTAATGACTAGGAGCTTTAAATATGTAATAGTATTGACTAGGAGGTTTAAATGGGCAATAGTAATAACTAGGAGTTTTAAATGTGCAATAGTATTGACTAGAGGTTTAAAAGGGCAATAGTATTGACTAGGAGGTTTAAATGTGTAACAGTATTTACTAGAGGTTTAAATGTGCAATAGTATTGACTAGGAGGTTTAAATGTGTAATAATATTGACTAGAGGTTTAAATGGGCAATAGTATTGACTAGGAGGTTTAAATGTGCAATAGTATTGACTAGAGGTTTAAAAGGGCAATAGTATTGACTAGGAGGTTTAAATGTGTAACAGTATTGACTAGAGGTTTAAATGTGCAATAGTATTGACTAGGAGGTTTCAATGGGCAATAGTATTGACTAGAGGTTTAAATGGGCAATAGTATTGACTAGAGGTTTAAAAGGGCAATAGTATTGACTAGAGGTTTAAATGGGCAATAGAATTGACTAGGAGGTTTAAATGTGTTATAATATTGACTAGAGATTTAAATGTGCAATAGTATTGACTAGAGGTTTAAATGGGCATTAGTATTGACTAGGAGGTTTCAATGGGCAATAGTATTGACTAGAGGTTTAAATGGGCAATAGTATTGACTAGGAGGTTTAAATGTGTAATAGTATTGACTAGGAGGTTTAAATGTGTAATAGTATTGACTAGGAGGTTTAAATGTGTAATAGTATTGACTAGGAGCTTTAAATGTGTAATAGTATTGACTAGGAGGTTTAAATGGGCAATAGTATTGACTAGGAGTTTTAAATGTGCAATAGTATTGACTAGAGGTTTAAAAGGGCAATAGTATTGACTAGGAGGTTTAAATGTGTAACAGTATTGACTAGAGGTTTAAATGTGCAATAGTATTGACTAGGAGGTTTAAATGTGTAATAGTATTGTCTAGAGGTTTAAATGGGCAATAGTATTGACTAGGAGGTTTAAATGTGTAATAGTAATGACTAGGAGGTTTAAATGTGTAATAGTATTGACTAGAGGTTTAAATGGGCATTAGTATTGACTAGGAGGTTTAAATGTGTAATAGTATTGACTAGAGTTTCAAATGTGTAATAGTAATGACTAGAGGTTTAAATGTGCAATAGTATTGACTAGGAGGATTAAATGTGTAATAGTAATGACTAGGAGGTTTAAATGTGTAATAGTATTGACTAGAGGTTTAAATGGGCATTAGTATTGACTAGGATTTTTAAATGTGTAATAGTATTGACTAGAGGTTTAAATGGGCAATAGTATTGACTAGGTGGTTTAAATGTGTAATAGTATTGACTAGAGTTTTAAATGTGTAATAGTAAGTACTAGAGGTTTAAATGTGCAATAGTATTGACTAGGAGTTTTAAATGTGTAACAGTATTGACTAGGAGGTTTAAATGTGTAATATTAATGACTAGGAGGATTAAATGTGCAATAGTATTGACTAGGAGGTTTAAATGTGCAATAGTTTGACTAGGAGGTTTAAATGTGTAATAGTAGTGACTAGGAGGTTTAAATGTGTAAGAGTATTGACTAGGAGGTTTAAATGTGCAATAGTATTGACTAGGAGTTTCAAATGTGTAATAGTAATGACTAGGAGGTTTAAATGTGCAATAGTATTGACTAGGAGGTTTAAATGTGCAATAGTATTGACTAGGAGGTTTAAATGTGCATTAGTATTGACTAGGAGTTTTAAATGTGTAATAGTATTGATTAGAGGTTTAAATGGGCAATAGTATTGACTAGGAGGTTTAAATGTGCATTAGTATTGACTAGGAGTTATAAATGGGCAATAGTATTGTCTAGAGGTTTAAATGGGCAATAGCATTGACTAGGAGGTTTAAATGTGTAACAGTATTGACCAGGAGTTTTAAATGTGTAATAGTATTGACTAGGAGTTTTAAATGTGTAATAGTAATGACTAGAGGTTTAAATGGGCAATAGTATTGACTAGGAGGTTTAAATGTGTAATAGTATTGACTAGAGGTTAAAATGGGCAATAGTATTGACTAGGAGGTTTAAATGTGCAATAGTATTGACTAGGAGGTTTAAATGTGTAATAGTATTGACTAGGAGGTTTAAATGTGTAATAGTATTGACTAGAGGTTTAAATGGGCAATAGTATTGACTAGGAGTTTTAAATGTGTAATAGTAATGACTAGGAGGATTAAATGTGTAATAGTATTGACTAGGAGGTTTAAATGGGCAATTGTATTGACTAGGAGTTTTAAATGTGTAATAGTATTGACTAGGAGGTTTATATGTGTAATAGTATTGACTAGGAGGATTAAATGTGTAATAGTATTGACTAGAGGTTTAAATGGGCAATAGTATTGACTAGGAGGTTTAAATGGGCAATAGTATTGACTAGGAGGATTAAATTTGCAATAATATTGACTAGGAGGATTAAATGTGTAATAGTATTGACTAGGAGGTTTAAATGTGTAATAGTATTGACTAGGAGGATTAAATGTGCAATAGTATTGACTAGGAGGTTTAAATGGGCAATGGTATTGACTACGAGTCTTAAATAAGCAAAAGTATTGACTAGGAGGATTAAATGTGTAATAGTATTGACTAGGAGGATTAAATGGGCAATAGTATTGACTAGGAGGTTTAAATGTGTAATAGTATTGACTAGAGGTTTAAATGGGCAATAGTATTGACTAGGAGGATTAAATGTGTAATAGTATTGACTAGAGGTTTAAATGGGCAATAGTATTGACTAGGAGGTCAAAATGGGCAATAGTATTGACTAGGAGGATTAAATTTGCAATAGTATTGACTAGGAGGATTAAATGTGTAATAGTATTGACTAGGAGGTTTAAATGTGTAATTGTATTGACTAGGATGTTTAAATGGGCAATAGTATTGACTAGGAGTTTTAAATGTGCAATAGTATTGACTAGAGGTTTAAAAGGGCAATAGTATTGACTAGGAGGTTTAAATGTGTAACAGTATTGACTAGAGGTTTAAATGTGCAATAGTATTGACTAGGAGGTTTAAATGTGTAATAGTATTGACTAGAGGTTTAAATGGGCAATAGTATTGACTAGGAGGTTTAAATGTGTAATAGTAATGACTAGGAGGTTTAAATGTGTAATAGTATTGACTAGAGGTTTAAATGGGCATTAGTATTGACCAGGAGGTTTAAATGTGTAATAATATTGACTAGAGTTTTAAATGTGTAATAGTAATGACTAGAGGTTTAAATGTGCAATAGTATTGACTAGGAGGATTAAATGTGTAATAGTAATGACTAGGAGGTTTAAATGTGTAATAGTATTGACTAGAGGTTTAAATGGGCATTAGAATTGACTAGGATTTTTAAATGTGTAATAGTATTGACTAGAGGTTTAAATGGGCAATAGTATTGACTAGGTGGTTTAAATGTGTAATAGTATTGACTAGAGTTTTAAATGTGTAATAGTAATGACTAGAGGTTTAAATGTGCAATAGTATTGACTAGGAGTTTTAAATGTGTAACAGTATTGACTAGGAGGTTTAAATGTGTATTATTAATGACTAGGAGGATTAAATGTGCAATAGTATTGACTAGGAGGTTTAAATGTGCAATAGTTTGACTAGGAGGTTTAAATGTGTAATAGTAATGACTAGGAGGTTTAAATGTGTAATAGTATTGACTAGGAGGTTTAAATGTGCAATAGTATTGACTAGGAGTTTTAAATGTGTAATAGTAATGACTAGGAGGTTTAAATGTGCAATAGTATTGACTAGGAGGATTAAATGTGTAATAGTATTGACTAGGAGGTTTAAATGGGCAATAGTATTGACTAGGAGGTTTAAATGTGTAATAGTATTGACTAGGAGGTTTATATGTGTAATAGTATTGACTAAGAGGATTAAATGTGTAATAGTATTGACTAGAGGTTTAAATGGGCAATAGTATTGACTAGGAGGTTTAAATGGGCAATAGTATTGACTAGGAGGATTAAATGTGCAATAGTATTGACTAGGAGGTTTAAATAAGCAATAGTATTGACTAGGAGGATTAAATGTGTAATAGTATTGACTAGGAGGATTAAATGGGCAATAGTATTGACTAGGAGGTTTAAATGTGTAATAACATTGACTAGAGGTTTAAATGGGCAATAGTATTGACTAGGAGGATTAAATGTGTAATAGTATTGACTAGAGGTTTAAATGGGCAATAGTATTGACTAGGAGGTCAAAATGGGCAATAGTATTGACTAGGAGGATTAAATGTGCAATAGTATTGACTTGGAGGATTAAATGTGTAATAGTATTGACTAGGATGTTTAAATGTGTAATAGTATTGACTAGGAGGTTTAAATGTGTAACAGTATTGACTAGAGGTTTAAATGGGCAATAGTATTGACTAGGAGGTTTAAATGTGTAATAGTGTTGACTAAAGGTTTAAATGGGCAATAGTATTGACTAGGAGGATTAAATGTGCAATAGTATTGACTAGGAGGTTTAAATGTGTAATAGTATTGACTAGAGGTTTAAATGGGCAATAGTATTGACTAGGAGGTTTAGATGTGCAATAGTATTGACTAGGAGGTTTAAATGTGTAATAGTATTGACTAGAGGTTTAAATGTGCAATAGTATTGACTATGAGGTTTAAATGTGTAATAGTATTGACTAGGAGGTTTAAATGTGTAATAGTATTGACTAGGAGGTTTAAAAGTGTAATAGTATTGACTAGAGGTTTAAATGGGCAATAGTATTGACTAGAGGTTTAAATGGGCAATAGTATTGACTAGGAGGTTTAAATGTGTAATAGTATTGACTAGAGGTTTAAATGGGCAATAGTATTGACTAGGAGGTTTAAATGGGCAATAGTATTGACTAGAGGTTTAAATGGGCAATAGTATTGACTAGAGGTTTAAATGGGCAATAGTATTGACTAGGAGGTTTAAATGGGCAATAGTATTGACTAGGAGGTTTAAATGTGCAATAGTATTGACTAGAGGTTTAAATGGGCAATAGTATTGACTAGGAGGTTTAAATGGGCAATAGTATTGACTAGGAGGTTTAAATGTGTAATAGTATTGACTAGAGGTTTAAATGGGCAATAGTATTGACTAGGAGGTTTAAATGGGCAATAGTATTGACTAGAGGTTTAAATGTGCAATAGTATTGACTAGGAGGTTTAAATGTGTAATAGTATTGACTAGGAGTTTTAAATGTGTAATTGTATTGACTAGGAGGTTTAAATGGGCAATAGTATTGACTAGAGGTTTAAATGTGTAACAGTATTGACTAGGAGATTTAAATGTGTAATAGTATTGACTAGGAGGTTTAAATGTGTAATAGTATTGACTAGAGGTTTAAATGTGTAATAGTATTGACTAGAGGTTTAAATGTGTAATAGTATTGACTAGAGGTTTAAATGGGCAATAGTATTGACTAGAGGCTTAAATGTGCAATAGTATTGACTAGAGGTTTAAATGTGCAATAGTATTGACTAGGAGTTATAAATGTGTAATAGTATTGACTAGGAGGTTTAAATGTGTAATAGTATTGACAAGAGGTTTAAATGGGCAATAGTATTGACTAGGAGTATTAAATGTGCAATAGTATTGACTAGGAGTTTTAAATGTGCAATAGTATTGACTAGGAGGTTTAAATGTGCAATAGTATTGACTAGGAGGTTTAAATGTGCAATAGTATTGACTAGGAGGTTTAAATGGGCATTAGTATTGACTAGGAGGTTTAAATGGGCAATAGTATTGACTAGGAGGTTTAAATGGGCAATAGTATTGACTAGGAGGTTTAAATGTGTAATAGTATTGACTAGGAGGTTTAAATGGGCAATAGTATTGACTAGGAGGTTTAAATGTGTAACAGTATAGACTAGGAGGTTTAAATGGGCAATAGTATTGACTAGGAGGTTTAAATGGGCAATAGTATTGACTAGGAGGTTTTAATGTGCAATTGTATTGACTAGGAGGTTTAAATGTGTAATAGTATTGACTAGGAGGTTTAAATGGGCAATAGTATTGACTAGGAGGTTTAAATGGGCAATAGTATTGACTAGGAGGTTTAAATGTGTAACAGTATTGACTAGAGGTGTAATGGGCAATAGTATTGACTAGAGGTTTAAATGGTCAATAGTATTGACTAGGAGGTTTAAATGGGCAATAGTATTGACTAGGAGGTTTAAATGTGTAACAGTATTGACTAGAGGTTTAAATGGGCAATAGTATTGACTAGGAGGTTTAAATGGGCAATAGTATTGACTAGGAAGTTTAAATGTGTAATAGTATTGACTAGAGGTTTAAAAGTGCAATAGTATTGACTAGAGGTTTAAATGGGCATTAGTATTGACTAGGAGGTTTAAATGGGCAATAGTATTGACTAGAGGTTTAAATGGGCAATAGTATTGACTAGGAGGTTTAAATGTGTAATAGTATTGACTAGAGGTTTAAATGTGCAATAGTATTGACTAGGAGGTTTAAATGTGTAATAGTATTGACTAGAGGTTTAAATGTGCAATAGTATTGACTAGGAGGTTTAAATGGGCAATAGTATTGACTAGGAGGTTTAAATGTGTAATAGTATTGACTAGCAGGTTTAAATGTGCAATAGTATTGACTAGGAGGTTTAAATGGGCAATAGTATTGACTAGGAGGTTTAAATGTGTAATAGTATTGACTAGGAGGTTTAAATGTGTAATAGTATTGACTAGAGGTTTAAATGGGCAATAGTATTAACTAGAGGTTTAAATGGGCAATAGTATTGACTAGGAGGTTTAAATGTGCAATAGTATTGACTAGGAGGTTTAAATGTGTAATAGTATTGACTAGAGGTTTAAATGTGCAATAGTATTGACAAGAGGGTTAAATGGGCATTAGTATTGACTAGAGGTTTAAATGGGCAATAGTATTGACTAGAGGTTTAAATGGGCAATAGTATTGACTAGGAGGATTAAATGTGCAATAGTATTGACTAGGAGTTTTAAATGTGCAATAGTATTGACTAGGAGGTTTAAATGGGCATTAGTATTGACTAGGAGGTTTAAATGGGCAATAGTATTGACTAGGAGGTTTAAATGGGCAATAGTATTGACTAGGAGGTTTAAATGTGCAATAGTATTGACTTGGAGGTTTAAATGTGTAATAGTATTGACTAGGAGGTTTAAATGGGCAATAGTATTGACTAGGAGGTTTAAATGGGCAATAGTATTGACTAGGAGGTTTAAATGAATAACAGTATTGACTAGAGGTTTAAATGGGCAATAGTATTGACTAGAGGTTTAAATGGTCAATAGTATTGACTAGGAGGTATAAATGTGTAATAGTATTGACTAGAGGTTTAAATGTGTAATAGTATTGACTAGAGGTTTAAATGTGTAATAGTATTGACTAGGAGGTTTAAATGGGCAATAGTATTGACTAGGAGGTTTAAATGTGTAATAGTATTGACTAGAGGTTTAAATGTGCAATAGTATTGACTAGAGGTTTAAATGGGCAATAGTATTGACTAGGAGGTTTAAAGTGTGTAATAGTATTGACTAGAGGTTTAAATGTGCATTAGTATTTGACTAGAGGTTTAAATGGGCATTAGTATTGACTACGAGGTTTAAATGTGTAACAGCATTGACTAGAGGTTTAAATGGGCAATAGTATTGAGTTGGAGGTTTAAAAGTGCAATAGTATTGACTAGAGGTTTAAATGGGCAATATTATTGACTAGGAGGTTTAAATGTGTAATAGTATTGACTAGAGGTTTAAATGTGCATTAGTATTGACTAGAGGTTTAAATGGGCATTAGTATTGACTAGGAGGTTTTAAATGGGCAATAGTATTGACTAGGAGGTTTAAATGGGCAATAGTATTGACTAGGAGGTTTAAATGTGTAATAGTATTGACTAGGAGTTTAAATGGGCAATAGTATTGACTAGGAGGTTTAAATGTGTAACAGTATTGACTAGGAGGTTTAAATGTGTAACAGTATTGACTAGGAGGTTTAAATGGGCAATAGTATTGACTAGGAGGTTTAAATGGGCAATAGTATTGACTACGAGGTTTAAATGTGCAATAGTATTGACTAGGAGGTTTAAATGTGTAATAGTATTGACTAGGGGTTTAAATGGGCAATAGTATTGACTAGGAGGTTTAAGTGGGCAATAGTATTGACTAGGAGGTTTAAATGAGTAACAGTATTGAGTAGAGGTTTAAATGGGCAATAGTATTGACTAGAGGTTTTAAATGGTCAATAGTATTGACTAGGAGGTATAAATGTGTAATAGTATTGACTAGAGGTTTAAATGTGTAATAGTATTGACTAGAGGTTTAAATGTGTAATAGTATTGACTAGGAGGTTTAAATGGGCAATAGTATTGACTAGGAGGTTTAAATGTGTGTAATAGTATTGACTAGAGGTTTTAAATGGGCAATAGTATTAACTAGGAGGTTTTAAATGGGCAATAGTATTGACTAGGAGGTTTAAATGTGTAATAGTATTGACTAGGAGGTTTAAATGGGCAATAGTATTGACTAGGAGGTTTAAATGTGTAATATTATTGACTAGAGGTTTAAATGGCTATAGTATTGACTAGGAGTATAAATGTGTAATAGTATTGACTAGAGGTTTAAATGTGTAAGAGTATTGACTAGAGGTTTAAATGTGCAATAGTATTGACTAGGAGGTTTAAATGGGCAATAGTATTGACTAGGAGGTTTAAATGTGTAATAGTATTGACTAGGAGGTTTAAATGGGCAATAGTATTGACTAGGAGGTTTAAATGTGTAATAGTACTGACTAGAGGTTTAATGTGCAATAGTATTGTCTAGAGGTTTAAATGGGGAATAGTATTGACTAGGAGGTTTAAATGTGTAATAGTATTGACTAGAGGTTTAAATGTGCATTAATATTGACTAGAGGGTTTAAATTGGCATTAGTATTGACTAGGAGGTTTAAATGTGTAACAGCATTGACTAGAGGTTTAAATGGGCAATAGTATTGACTTGGAGGTTTAAATGTGCAATAGTATTGACTAGAGGTTTAAATGGGCATTAGTATGGACTAGGAGGTTTAAATGTGTAACAGTATTGACTAGAGTTTTAAATGGTCATTAGTATTGACTAGGAGGTTTAAATGGGCAATAGTATTGACTAGGAGGGTTTTAAATGTGTAATAGTATTGACTAGAGGTTTAAATGTGCAATAGTATTGACTAGAGGTTTAAATGGGCAATAGTATTGACTAGGAGGTTTAAATGTGTAACAGTATTGACTAGAGGTTTAAATGGGCAATAGTATTGACTAGGAGGTTTAAATGGTCAATAGTATTGACTAGGAGGTTTAAATGTGTAATAATATTGACTAGGAGTTTAAATGGGCAATAGTATTGACTTGGAGGTTTTAAATGTGTAATAGTATTGACTAGAGGTTTAAATGGGCAATAGTATTGACTAGGAGGTTTAAATGTGTAATAGTATTGACTATAGGTTTAAATGTGCAATAATATTGACTAGAGGTTTAAATGGGCATTAGTATTGACTAGGAGGTTTAAATGTGCAATAGTATTGACTAGAGGTTTAAATGGGCAATAGTATTGACTATGAGGTTTTAAATGGGCAATAGTATTGACCAGGAGGTTTCAATGTGTAACAGTATTGGACTAGGAGCTTTAAATGGTGTAATAGTATTGACTAGGAGGTTTAAATGTGCAATAGTATTGACTAGAGGTTTTAAATGGGCAATAGTATTGACTAGAGGTTTAAAATGGGCAATAGTATTGACTAGAGGTTTAAGTGTGCAATAGTATTGACTAGAGGTTTAAATGGGCAATAGTATTGACTAGAAGTTTAAATGGGCAATAGTATTGACTAGGAGGTTTTAAATGTGTAATAGTATTGACTAGAGATTTAAATGTGCAATAATATTGACTAGAGGTTTTAAATGGGCATTAGTATTGACTAGGAGGTTTCAATGGGCAATAGTATTGACTAGAGGTTTAAATGGGCAATAGTATTGACTAGAGGTTTAAATGGGCAATAGTATTGACTAGAGGTTTAAATGCGCAATAGAATTGACTAGGAGGTATAAATGTGTAATAGTATTGACTAGAGATTTAAATGTGCAATAGTATTGACTAGAGGTTTAAATGGGCATTAGTATTGACTAGGAGGTTTCAATGGGCAATAGTATTGACTAGAGGTTTAAATGGGCAATAGTATTGACTAGGAGGTTTATATGTGTAATAGTATTGACTAGAGGTTTAAAGTGTGTAAATAGTATTGACTAGGAGGTTTAAATGTGTAATAGTATTGTCTAGGAGGTTTAAATGGGCAATAGTATTGACTAGGAAGTTTCAATGTGTAACAGTATTGACTAGGAGCTTTAAATGTGTAATAGTATTGACTAGGAGGTTTAAATGGGCAATAGTATTGACTAGGAGGTTTAAATGTGTAACAGTATTGACTAGAGGTTTAAATGTGCAATAGTATTGACTAGGAGGTTTAAATGTGTAATAGTATATTGACTAGAGGTTTAAATGGGCAATAGTATTGACTAGGAGGTTTAAATGTGTAATAGTAATGACTAGGAGCTTTAAATGTGTAATAGTATTGACTAGGAGGTTTAAATGGGCAATAGTAATGACTAGGAGTTTTTAAATGTGCAATAGTATTGACTAGAGGTTTAAAAGGGCAATAGTATTGACTAGGAGGTTTTAAATGTGTAACAGTATTTACTAGAGGTTTAAATGTGCAATAGTATTGACTAGGAGGTTTAATTGTGTAATAATATTGACTAGAGGTTTAAATGGGCAATAGTATTGACTAGGAGGTTTAAATGTGTAATAGTAATGACTAGGAGGTTTAAATGTGTAATAGTAATGACTAGGAGGTTTAAATGGGAGTTTTAAATGTGCAATAGTATTGACTAGAGGTTTAAAAGGGCAATAGTATTGACTAGGAGGTTTAAATGTGTAACAGTATTGACTAGAGGTTTAAATGTGCAATAGTATTGACTAGGAGGTTTCAATGGGCAATAGTATTGACTAGAGGTTTAAATGGGCCATAGTATTGACTAGAGGTTTAAATGGGCAATAGTATTGACTAGAGGTTTAAATGGGCAATAGAATTGACTAGGAGGTTTAAATGTGTAATAGTATTGACTAGAGATTTAAATGTGCAATAGTATTGATTAGAGGTTTAAATGGGCATTAGTATTGACTAGGAGGTTTCAATGGGCAATAGTATTGACTATAGGTTTAAATGGGCAATCGTATTGACTAGGAGGTTTAAATGTGTAATAGTATTGACTAGGAGGTTTAAATGTGTAATAGTATTGACTAGGAGGTTTAAATGTGTAATAGTATTGACTAGGAGCTTTAAATGTGTAATAGTATTGACTAGGAGGTTTAAATGGGCAATAGTATTGACTAGGAGTTTTAAATGTGCAATAGTATTGACTAGATTTTTAAAAGGGCAATAGTATTGACTAGGAGGTTTAAATGTGTAACAGTATTGACTAGAGGTTTAAATGTGCAATAGTATTGACTAGGAGGTTTAAATGTGTAATAGTATTGTCTAGAGGTTTAAATGGGCAATAGTATTGACTAGGAGGTTTAAATGTGTAATAGTAATGACTAGGAGGTTTAAATGTGTAATAGTATTGACTAGAGGTTTAAATGGGCATTAGTATTGACTAGGAGGTTTAAATGTGTAATAGTATTGACTACGGTTTCAAATGTGTAATAGTAATGACTAGAGGTTTAAATGTGCAATAGTATTGACTAGGAGGATTAAATGTGTAATAGTAATGACTAGGAGGTTTAAATGTGTAATAGTATTGACTAGAGGTTTAAATGGGCATTAGTATTGACTAGGATTTTTAAATGTGTTATAGTATTGACTAGAGGTTTAAATGGGCAATAGTATTGACTAGGTGGTTTAAATGTGTAATAGTATTGACTAGAGTTTTAAATGTGTAATAGTAATGACTAGAGGTTTAAATGTGCAATAGTATTGACTAGGAGTTTTAAATGTGTAACAGTATTGACTAGGAGGTTTAAATGTGTAATATTAATGACTAGGAGGATTAAATATGCAATAGTATTGACTAGGAGGTTTAAATGTGCAATAGTTTGACTAGGAGGTTTAAATGTGTAATAGTAGTGACTAGGAGGTTTAAATGTGTAATAGTATTGACTAGGAGGTTTAAATGTGCAATAGTATTGACTAGGAGTTTCAAATGTGTAATAGTAATGACTAGGAGGTTTAAATGTGCAATAGTATTGACTAGGAGGTTTAAATGTGCAATAGTATTGACTAGGAGGTATAAATGTGCATTAGTATTGACTAGGAGTTTTAAATGTGTAATAGTATTGATTAGAGGTTTAAATGGGCAATAGTATTGACTAGGAGGTTTAAATGTGCATTAGTATTGACTAGGAGTTATAAATGGGCAATAGTATTGACTAGAGGTTTAAATGGGCAATAGCATTGACTAGGAGGTTTAAATGTGTAACAGTATTGACCAGGAGTTTTAAATGTGTAATAGTATTGATTAGAGGTTTAAATGGGCAATAGTATTGACTAGGAGGTTTAAATGTGCATTAGTATTGACTAGGAGTTATAAATGGGCAATAGTATTGACTAGGAGGTTTAAATGGGCAATAGTATTGACTAGGAGGATTAAATGTGCAATAGTATTGACTAGGAGGTTTAAATGGGCAATAGTATTGACTACGAGGTTTAAATAAGCAATAGTATTGACTAGGAGGATTAAATGTGTAATAGTATTGACTAGGAGGATTAAATGGGCAATAGTATTGACTAGGAGGTTTAAATGTGTAATAGTATTGACTAGAGGTTTAAATGGGCAATAGTATTGACTAGGAGGATTAAATGTGTAATAGTATTGACTAGAGGTTTAAATGGGCAATAGTATTGACTAGGAGGTCAAAATGGGCAATAGTATTGACTAGGAGGATTAAATGTGCAATAGTATTGACTAGGAGGATTAAATGTGTAATAGTATTGACTAGGATGTTTAAATGTGTAATAGTATTGACTAGGAGGTTTAAATGTGTAACAGTATTGACTAGAGGTTTAAATGGGCAATAGTATTGACTAGGAGGTTTAAATGTGTAATAGTATTGACTAGAGGTTTAAATGGGCAATAGTATTGACTAGGAGGTTTAAATGTGCAATAGTATTGACTAGGAGGTTTATATGTGAAATAGTATTGACTAGTGGTTTAAATGGGCAATAGTATTGACTAGGAGGTTTAAATGTGCAATAGTATTGACTAGGAGTTTTAAATGTGTAATAGTATTGATTAGAGGTTTAAATGGGCAATAGTATTGACTAGGAGGTTTAAATGTGCATTAGTATTGACTAGGAGGTTTAAATGTGTAATAATATTGACTAGAGGTTTAAATGGGCAATAGTATTGACTAGGAGGTTTAAATGTGTAATAGTAATGACTAGGAGGTTTAAATGTGTAATAGTATTGACTAGGAGGTTTAAATGGGCAATAGTATTGACTAGGAGTTTTAAATGTGCAATAGTATTGACTAGAGGTTTAAAAGGGCAATAGTATTGACTAGGAGGTTTAAATGTGTAACAGTATTGACTAGAGGTTTAAATGTGCAATAGTATTGACTAGGAGGTTTCAATGGGCAATAGTATTGACTAGAGGTTTAAATGGGCAATAGTATTGACTAGAGGTTTAAATGGGCAATAGTATTGACTAGAGGTTTAAATGGGCAATAGAATTGACTAGGAGGTTTAAATGTGTAATAGTATTGACTAGAGATTTAAATGTGCAATAGTATTGACTACAGGTTTAAATGGGCATTAGTATTGACTAGGAGGTTTCAATGGGCAATAGTATTGACTAGAGGTTTAAATGGGCAATAGTATTGACTAGGAGGTTTAAATGTGTAATAGTATTGACTAGGAGGTTTAAATGTGTAATAGTATTGACTAGGAGGTTTAAATGTGTATTAGTATTGACTAGGAGCTTTAAATGTGTAATAGTATTGACTAGGAGGTTTAAATGGGCAATAGTATTGACTAGGAGTTTTAAATGTGCAATAGTATTGACTAGAGGTTTAAAAGGGCAATAGTATTGACTAGGAGGTTTAAATGTGTAACAGTATTGACTAGAGGTTTAAATGTGCAATAGTATTGACTAGGAGGTTTAAATGTGTAATAGTATTGTCTAGAGGTTTAAATGGGCAATAGTATTGACTAGGAGGTTTAAATGTGTAATAGTAATGACTAGGAGGTTTAAATGTGTAATAGTATTGACTAGAGGTTTAAATGGGCATTAGTATTGACTAGGAGGTTTAAATGTGTAATAGTATTGACTAGAGATTTAAATGTGTAATAGTAATGACTAGAGGTTTAAATGTGCAATAGTATTGACTAGGAGGATTAAATGTGTAATAGTAATGACTAGGAGGTTTAAATGTGTAATAGTATTGACTAGAGGTTTAAATGGGCATTAGTATTGACTAGGATTTTTAAATGTGTAATAGTATTGACTAGAGGTTTAAATGGGCAATAGTATTGACTAGGTTGTTTAAATGTGTAATAGTATTGACTAGAGTTTTAAATGTGTAATAGTAATGACTAGAGGTTTAAATGTGCAATAGTATTGACTAGGAGTTTTAAATGTGTAACAGTATTGACTAGGAGGTTTAAATGTGTAATATTAATGTCTAGGAGGATTAAATGTGCAATAGTATTGACTAGGAGGTTTAAATGTGCAATAGTTTGACTAGGAGGTTTAAATGTGTAATAGTAGTGACTAGGAGGTTTAAATGTGTAATAGTATTGACTAGGAGGTTTAAATGTGCAATAGTATTGACTAGGAGTTTTAAATGTGTAATAGTAATGACTAGGAGGTTTAAATGTGCAATAGTATTGACTAGGAGGTTTAAATGTGCAATAGTATTGACTAGGAGGTTTAAATGTGCAATAGTATTGACTAGGAGTTTTAAATGTGTAATAGTATTGATTAGAGGTTTAAATGGGCAATAGTATTGACTAGGAGGTTTAAATGTGCATTAGTATTGACTAGGAGTTTTAAATGGGCAATAGTATTGACTAGAGGTTTAAATGGGCAATAGCATTGACTAGGAGGTTTAAATGTGTAACAGTATTGACCAGGAGGTTTAAATGTGTAATAGTATTGACTAGGAGTTTTAAATGTGTAATAGTAATGACTAGAGGATTAAATGGGCAATAGTATTGACTAGGAGGTTTAAATGTGCAATAGTATTGACTAGGAGGTTTAAATGTGTAATAGTATTGACTAGGAGGTTTAAATGTGTAATAGTATTGACTTGGAGGTTTAAATGTGTAATAGTATTGACTAGAGGTTTAAATGGGAAATAGTATTGACTAGGAGGTTTAAATGTGCGATAGTATTGACTAGGAGGTTTAAATGTGTAATAGTATTGACTAGAGGTTTAAATGGGCAATAGTATTGACTAGGAGGTTTAAATGTGCAATAGTATTGACTAGGAGGTTTAAATGTATAATAGTATTGACTAGGAGGTTTAAATGTGTAATAGTATTGACTAGAGGTTTAAATGGGCAATAGTATTGACTAGGAGTTTTAAATGTGTAATAGTAATGACTAGGAGGATTAAATGTGTAATAGTATTGACTAGGAGGTTTAAATGGGCAATTGTATTGACTAGGAGTTTTAAATGTGTAATAGTATTGACTAGGAGGTTTATATGTGTAATAGTATTGACTAGGAGGATTAAATGTGTAATAGTATTGACTAGAGGTTTAAATGGGCAATAGTATTGACTAGGAGGTTTAAATGGGCAATAGTATTGACTAGGAGGATTAAATGTGCAATAGTATTGACTAGGAGGATTAAATGTGTAATAGTATTGACTAGGAGGTTTAAATGTGTAATAGTATTGACTAGGAGGATTAAATGTGCAATAGTATTGACTAGGAGGTTTAAATGGGCAATAGTATTGACTACGAGGTTTAAATAAGCAATAGTATTGACTAGGAGGATTAAATGTGTAATAGTATTGACTAGGAGGATTAAATGGGCAATAGTATTGACTAGGAGGTTTAAATATGTAATAGTATTGACTAGAGGTTTAAATGGGCAATAGTATTGACTAGGAGGATTAAATGTGTAATAGTATTGACTAGAGGTTTAAATGGGCAATAGTATTGACTAGGAGGTCAAAATGGGCAATAGTATTGACTAGGAGGATTAAATGTGCAATAGTATTGACTAGGAGGATTAAATGTGTAATAGTATTGACTAGGATGTTTAAATGTGTAATAGTATTGACTAGGAGGTTTAAATGTGTAACAGTATTGACTAGAGGTTTAAATGGGCAATAGAATTGACTAGGAGGTTTAAATGTGTAATAGTATTGACTAGAGGTTTAAATGGGCAATAGTATTGACTAGGAGGTTTAAATGTGCAATAGTATTTACTAGGAGGTTTATATGTGAAATAGTATTGACTAGAGGTTTAAATGGGCAATAGTATAGACTAGGAGGTTTAAATGTGCAATAGTATTGACTAGGAGGTTTAAATGTGTAATAGTATTGACTAGAGGTTTAAATGTGCAATAGTATTGACTAGGAGGTTTAAATGTGTAATAGTATTGACTAGGAGGTTTAAATGTGTAATAGTATTGACTAGAGGTTTAAATGGGCAACAGTATTGACTAGGAGGTTTAAATGTGCAATAGTATTGACTAGAGGTTTAAATGTGTAATAGTATTGACTAGGAGGTTTAAATGTGCAATAGTATTGACTAGGAGGTTTAAATGTGTAATAGTATTGACTAGGAGGTTTAAAAGTGTAATAGTATTGACTAGAGGTTTAAATGGGCAATAGTATTGACTAGAGGTTAAAATGGACAATAGTATTGACTAGGAGGTTTAAATGTGTAATAGTATTGACTAGAGGTTTAAATGGGCAATAGTATTGACTAGGAGGTTTAAATGGGCAATAGTATTGACTAGAGGTTTAAATGGGCAATAGTATTGACTAGAGGTTTAAATGGGCAATAGTATTGACTAGGAGGTTTAAATGGGCAATAGTATTGACTAGGAGGTTTAAATGTGCAATAGTATTGACTAGAGGTTTAAATGGGCAATAGTATTGACTAGGAGGTTTAAATTGGCAATAGTATTGACTAGGAGGTTTAAATGTGTAATAGTATTGACTAGAGGTTTAAATGGGCAATAGTATTGACTAGGAGGTTTAAATGGGCAATAGTATTGACTAGAGGTTTAAATGTGCAATAGTATTGACTAGGAGGTTTAAATGTGTAATAGTATTGACTAGGAGTTTTAAATGTGTAATTGTATTGACTAGGAGGTTTAAATGGGCAATAGTATTGACTAGAGGTTTAAATGTGTAACAGTATTGACTAGGAGATTTAAATGTGTAATATTATTGACTAGGAGGTTTAAATGTGTAATAGTATTGACTAGAGGTTTAAATGTGTAATAGTATTGACTAGAGGTTTAAATGTGTAATAGTATTGACTAGAGGTTTAAATGGGCAATAGTATTGACTAGAGGCTTAAATGTGCAATAGTATTGACTAGAGGTTTAAATAAGCAATAGTATTGACTAGGAGTTATAAATGTGTAATAGTATTGACTAGGAGGTTTAAATGTGTAATAGTATTGACTATAGGTTTAAATGGGCAATAGTATTGACTAGGAGGATTAAATGTGCAATAGTATTGACTAGGAGTTTTAGATGTGCAATAGTATTGACTAGGAGGTTTAAATGTGCAATAGTATTGACTAGGAGGTTTAAATGTGCAATAGTATTGACTAGGAGGTTTAAATGGGCATTAGTATTGACTAGGAGGTTTAAATGGGCAATAGTAATGACTAGGAGGTTTAAATGGGCAATAGTATTGACTAGGAGGTTTAAATGTGTAATAGTATTGACTAGGAGGTTTAAATGGGCAATAGTATTGACTGGGAGGTTTAAATGTGTAACAGTATTGATTAGGAGGTTTAAATTGGCAATAGTATTGACTAGGAGGTTTAAATGGGCAATAGTATTGACTAGGAGGTTTAAATGTGCAATAGTATTGACTAGGAGGTTTAAATGTGTAATAGTATTGACTAGGAGGTTTAAATGGGCAATAGTATTGACTAGGAGGTTTAAATGGGCAATAGTATTGACTAGGAGGTTTAAATGTGTAACAGTATTGACTAGAGGTGTAATGGGCAATAGTATTGACTAGAGGTTTAAATGGTCAATAGTATTGACTAGGATGTTTAAATGGGCAATAGTATTGACTAGGAGGTTTAAATGTGTAACAGTATTGACTAGAGGTTTAAATGGGCAATAGTATTGACTAGGAGGTTTAAATGGGCAATAGTATTGACTAGGACGTTTAAATGTGTAATAGTATTGACTAGAGGTTTAAAAGTGCAATAGTATTGACTAGAGGTTTAAATGGGCATTAGTATTGACTGGGAGGTTTAAATGGGCAATAGTATTGACTAGAGGTCTAAATGGGCAATAGCATTGACTAGGAGGTTTAAATGTGTAATAGTATTGACTAGAGGTTTAAATGTGCAATAGTATTGACTAGGAGGTTTAAATGTGTAATAGTATTGCCTAGAGGTTTAAATGTGCAATAGTATTGACTAGGAGGTTTAAATGGGCAATAGTATTGACTAGGAGGTTTAAATGTGTAATAGTATTGACTAGGAGGTTTAAATGTGTAATAGTATTGACTAGAGGTTTAAATGGGCAATAGTATTAACTAGAGGTTTAAATGGGCAATAGTATTGACTAGGAGGTTTAAATGTGCAATAGTATTGACTAGAAGGTTTAAATGTGTAATAGTATTGACTAGAGGTTTAAATGTGCAATAGTATTGACAAGAGGGTTAAATGGGCATTAGTATTGACTAGTAGGTTTAAATGGGCAATAGTATTGACTAGAGGTTTAAATGGGCAATAGTATTGACTAGAGGTTTAAATGGGCAATAGTATTGACTAGGAGGATTTAATGTGCAATAGTATTGACTAGGAGTTTTAAATGTGCAATAGTATTGACTAGGAGGTTTAAATGGGCATTAGTATTGACTAGGAGGTTTAAATGGGCAATAGTATTGACTAGGAGGTTTAAGTGGGCAATAGTATTGACTAGGAGGTTTAAATGTGTAATAGTATTGACTAGGAGTTTTAAATGTGCAATAGTATTGACTAGGAGGTTTAAATGTGCAATAGTATTGACTAGGAGGTTTAAATGTGCAATAGTATTGACTAGGAGGATTAAATGGGCAATAGTATTGACTACGAGGTTTAAATGTGCAATAGTATTGACTAGGAGGTTTAAATGTGTAATAGTATTGACTAGGAGGTTTAAATGGGCAATAGTATTGACTAGGAGGTTTAAATGGGCAATAGTATTGACTAGGAGGTTTAAATGAGTAACAGTATTGACTAGAGGTTTAAATGGGCAATAGTATTGACTAGAGGTTTTAATGGTCAATAGTATTGACTAGGTGGTATAAATGTGTAATAGTATTGACTAGAGGTTTAAATGTGTAATAGTATTGACTAGGAGGTTTAAATGGGCAATAGTATTGACTACGAGGTTTAAATGTACAATAGTATTGACTAGGAGGTTTAAATGTGTAATAGTATTGACTAGAGGTTTAAATGTGCAATAGTATTGACTAGAGGTTTAAATGGGCAATAGTATTGACTAGAGGTTTAAATGGGCAATAGTATTGACTAGGAGGTTTAAATGTGTAATAGTATTGACTAGAGATTTAAATGTGCAATAGTATTGACTAGAGGGTTAAATGGGCATTAGTATTGACTAGGAGGTTTCAATGGGCAATAGTATTGACTAGAGGTTTAAATGGGCAATAGTATTGACTAGAGGTTTAAATGGGCAATAGTATTGACTAGAGGTTTAAATGGGCAATAGAATTGACTAGGAGGTTTAAATGTGTAATAGTATTGACTAGAGATTTAAATGTGCAATAGTATTGACTAGAGGTTTAAATGGGCATTAGTATTGACTAGGAGGTTTCAATGGGCAATAGTATTGACTAGAGGTTTAAATGGGCAATAGTATTGACTAGGAGGTTTAAATGTGTAATAGTATTGACTAGGAGGTTTAAATGTGTAATAGTATTGACTAGGTGGTTTAAATGTGTAATAGTATTGACTAGGAGGTTTAAATGGGCAATAGTATTGACTAGGAAGTTTCAATGTGTAACAGTATTGACAAGGAGCTTTAAATGTGTAATAGTATTGACTAGGAGGTTTAAATGGGCAATAGTATTGACTAGGAGGTTTAAATGTGTAACAGTATTGACTAGAGGTTTAAATGTGCAATAGTATTGACTAGGAGGTTTAAATGTGTAATAGTATTGAATAGAGGTTTAAATGGGCAATAGTATTGACTAGGAGGTTTAAATGTGTAATAGTAATGACTAGGAGCTTTAAATGTGTAATAGTATTGACTAGGAGGTTTAAATGGGCAATAGTATTGACTAGGAGTTTTAAATGTGCAATAGTATTGACTAGAGGTTTAAAAGGGCAATAGTATTGACTAGGAGGTTTAAATGTGTAAGAGTATTGACTAGAGGTTTAAATGTGCAATAGTATTGACTAGGAGGTTTAAATGTGTAATAGTATTGACTAGAGGTTTAAATGGGCAATAGTATTGACTAGGAGGATTAAATGTGTAATAGTATTGACTAGGAGGTTTAAATGTGTAATAGTATTGACTAGGAGGATTAAATGTGCAATAGTATTGACTAGGAGGTTTAAATGGGCAATAGTATTGACTACGAGGTTTAAATAAGCAATAGTATTCACTAGGAGGATTAAATGTGTAATAGTATTGACTAGGAGGATTAAATGGGCAATAGTATTGACTAGGAGGTTTAAATGTGTAATAGTATTGACTAGAGGTTTAAATGGGCAATAGTATTGACTAGGAGGTTTAAATGTGTAACAGTATTGACTAGAGGTTTAAATGGGCAATAGTATTGACTAGGAGGTTTAAATGTGTAATAGTATTGACTAGAGGTTTAAATGGGCAATAGTATTGACTAGGAGGTTTAAATGGGCAATAGTATTGACTAGGAGGTTTAAATGTGTAACAGTATTGACTAGAGGTGTAATGGGCAATAGTATTGACTAGAGGTTTAAATGGTCAATAGTATTGACTAGGATGTTTAAATGGGCAATAGTATTGACTAGGAGGTTTAAATGAGTAACAGTATTGACTAGAGGTTTAAATGGGCAATAGTATTGACTAGGAGGTTTAAATGGGCAATAGTATTGACTAGGACGTTTAAATGTGTAATAGTATTGACTAGAGGTTTAAAAGTGCAATAGTATTGACTAGAGGTTTAAAAGTGCATTAGTGTTGACTGGGAGGTTTAAATGGGCAATAGTATTGACTAGAGGTCTAAATGGGCAATAGCATTGACTAGGAGGTTTAAATGTGTAATAGTATTGACTAGAGGTTTAAATGTGCAATAGTATTGACTAGGAGGTTTAAATGTGTAATAGTATTGCCTAGAGGTTTAAATGTGCAATAGTATTGACTAGGAGGTTTAAATGGGCAATAGTATTGACTAGGAGGTTTAAATGTGTAATAGTATTGACTAGGAGGTTTAAATGTGTAATAGTATTGACTAGAGGTTTAAATGGGCAATAGTATTAACTAGAGGTTTAAATGGGCAATAGTATTGACTAGGAGGTTTAAATGTGCAATAGTATTGACTAGAAGGTTTAAATGTGTAATAGTATTGACTAGAGGTTTAAATGTGCAATAGTATTGACAAGAGGGTTAAATGGGCATTAGTATTGACTAGTAGGTTTAAATGGGCAATAGTATTGACTAGAGGTTTAAATGGGCAATAGTATTGACTAGAGGTTTAAATGGGCAATAGTATTGACTAGGAGGATTTAATGTGCAATAGTATTGACTAGGAGTTTTAAATGTGCAATAGTATTGACTAGGAGGTTTAAATGGGCATTAGTATTGACTAGGAGGTTTAAATGGGCAATAGTATTGACTAGGAGGTTTAAGTGGGCAATAGTATTGACTAGGAGGTTTAAATGTGTAATAGTATTGACTAGGAGTTTTAAATGTGCAATAGTATTGACTAGGAGGTTTAAATGTGCAATAGTATTGACTAGGAGGTTTAAATGTGCAATAGTATTGACTAGGAGGATTAAATGGGCAATAGTATTGACTACGAGGTTTAAATGTGCAATAGTATTGACTAGGAGGTTTAAATGTGTAATAGTATTGACTAGGAGGTTTAAATGGGCAATAGTATTGACTAGGAGGTTTAAATGGGCAATAGTATTGACTAGGAGGTTTAAATGAGTAACAGTATTGACTAGAGGTTTAAATGGGCAATAGTATTGACTAGAGGTTTTAATGGTCAATAGTATTGACTAGGTGGTATAAATGTGTAATAGTATTGACTAGAGGTTTAAATGTGTAATAGTATTGACTAGGAGGTTTAAATGGGCAATAGTATTGACTACGAGGTTTAAATGTACAATAGTATTGACTAGGAGGTTTAAATGTGTAATAGTATTGACTAGAGGTTTAAATGTGCAATAGTATTGACTAGAGGTTTAAATGGGCAATAGTATTGACTAGAGGTTTAAATGGGCAATAGTATTGACTAGGAGGTTTAAATGTGTAATAGTATTGACTAGAGATTTAAATGTGCAATAGTATTGACTAGAGGGTTAAATGGGCATTAGTATTGACTAGGAGGTTTCAATGGGCAATAGTATTGACTAGAGGTTTAAATGGGCAATAGTATTGACTAGAGGTTTAAATGGGCAATAGTATTGACTAGAGGTTTAAATGGGCAATAGAATTGACTAGGAGGTTTAAATGTGTAATAGTATTGACTAGAGATTTAAATGTGCAATAGTATTGACTAGAGGTTTAAATGGGCATTAGTATTGACTAGGAGGTTTCAATGGGCAATAGTATTGACTAGAGGTTTAAATGGGCAATAGTATTGACTAGGAGGTTTAAATGTGTAATAGTATTGACTAGGAGGTTTAAATGTGTAATAGTATTGACTAGGTGGTTTAAATGTGTAATAGTATTGACTAGGAGGTTTAAATGGGCAATAGTATTGACTAGGAAGTTTCAATGTGTAACAGTATTGACAAGGAGCTTTAAATGTGTAATAGTATTGACTAGGAGGTTTAAATGGGCAATAGTATTGACTAGGAGGTTTAAATGTGTAACAGTATTGACTAGAGGTTTAAATGTGCAATAGTATTGACTAGGAGGTTTAAATGTGTAATAGTATTGAATAGAGGTTTAAATGGGCAATAGTATTGACTAGGAGGTTTAAATGTGTAATAGTAATGACTAGGAGCTTTAAATGTGTAATAGTATTGACTAGGAGGTTTAAATGGGCAATAGTATTGACTAGGAGTTTTAAATGTGCAATAGTATTGACTAGAGGTTTAAAAGGGCAATAGTATTGACTAGGAGGTTTAAATGTGTAAGAGTATTGACTAGAGGTTTAAATGTGCAATAGTATTGACTAGGAGGTTTAAATGTGTAATAGTATTGACTAGAGGTTTAAATGGGCAATAGTATTGACTAGGAGGATTAAATGTGTAATAGTATTGACTAGGAGGTTTAAATGTGTAATAGTATTGACTAGGAGGATTAAATGTGCAATAGTATTGACTAGGAGGTTTAAATGGGCAATAGTATTGACTACGAGGTTTAAATAAGCAATAGTATTCACTAGGAGGATTAAATGTGTAATAGTATTGACTAGGAGGATTAAATGGGCAATAGTATTGACTAGGAGGTTTAAATGTGTAATAGTATTGACTAGAGGTTTAAATGGGCAATAGTATTGACTAGGAGGTTTAAATGTGTAACAGTATTGACTAGAGGTTTAAATGGGCAATAGTATTGACTAGGAGGTTTAAATGTGTAATAGTATTGACTAGAGGTTTAAATGGGCAATAGTATTGACTAGGAGGTTTAAATGTGCAATAGTATTGACTAGGAGGTTTATATGTGAAATAGTATTGACTAGAGGTTTAAATGGGCAATAGTATTGACTAGGAGGTTTAAATGTGCAATAGTATTGACTAGGAGGTTTAAATGTGTAATAGTATTGACTAGAGGTTTAAATGTGCAATAGTATTGACTAGGAGGTTTAAATGTGTAATAGTATTGACTAGGAGGTTTAAATGTGTAATAGTATTGACTAGAGGTTTAAATGGGCAACAGTATTGACTAGGAGGTTTAAATGTGCAATAGTATTGACTAGAGGTTTAAATGTGTAATAGTATTGACTAGGAGGTTTAAATGTGCAATAGTATTGACTAGGAGGTTTAAATGTGTAATAGTATTGACTAGGAGGTTTAAAAGTGTAATAGTATTGACTAGAGGTTTAAATGGGCAATAGTATTGGCTAGAGGTTAAAATGGGCAATAGTATTGACTAGGAGGTTTAAATGTGTAATAGTATTGACTAGAGGTTTAAATGGGCAATAGTATTGACTAGGAGGTTTAAATGGGCAATAGTATTGACTAGAGGTTTAAATGGGCAATAGTATTGACTAGAGGTTTAAATGGGCAATAGTATTGACTAGGAGGTTTAAATGGGCAATAGTATTGACTAGGAGGTTTAAATGTGCAATAGTATTGACTAGAGGTTTAAATGGGCAATAGTATTGACTAGGAGGTTTAAATTGGCAATAGTATTGACTAGGAGGTTTAAATGTGTAATAGTATTGACTAGAGGTTTAAATGGGCAATAGTATTGACTAGGAGGTTTAAATGGGCAATAGTATTGACTAGAGGTTCAAATGTTCAATAGTATTGACTAGGAGGTTAAAATGTGTAATAGTATTGACTAGGAGTTTTAAATGTGTAATTGTATTGACTAGGAGGTTTAAATGGGCAATAGTATTGACTAGAGGTTTAAATGTGTAACAGTATTGACTAGGAGATTTAAATGTGCAATAGTATTGACTAGGAGGTTTAAATGTGTAATAGTATTGACTAGAGGTTTAAATGTGTAATAGTATTGACTAGAGGTTTAAATGTGTAATAGTATTGACTAGAGGTTTAAATGGGCAATAGTATTGACTAGAGGCTTAAATGTGCAATAGTATTGACTAGAGGTTTAAATGTGCAATAGTATTGACTAGGAGTTATAAATGTGTAATAGTATTGACTAGGAGGTTTAAATGTGTAATAGTATTGACTATAGGTTTAAATGGGCAATAGTATTGACTAGGAGGATTAAATGTGCAATAGTATTGACTAGGAGTTTTAAATGTGCAATAGTATTGACTAGGAGGTTTAAATGGGCATTAGTATTGACTAGGAGGTTTAAATGGGCAATAGTATTGACTAGGAGGTTTAAATGGGCAATAGTATTGACTAGGAGGTTTAAATGTGTAATAGTATTGACTAGGAGGTTTAAATGGGCAATAGTATCGACTAGGAGGTTTAAATGTGTAACAGTATTGACTAGGAGGTTTAAATTGGCAATAGTATTGACTAGGAGGTTTAAATGGGCAATAGTATTGACTAGGAGGTTTAAATGTGCAATAGTATTGACTAGGAGGTTTAAATGTGTAATAGTATTGACTAGGAGGTTTAAATGGGCAATAGTATTGACTAGGAGGTTTAAATGGGCAATAGTATTGACTAGGAGGTTTAAATGTGTAATAGTATTGACTAGAGGTTTAAATGGGCATTAGTATTGACTAGGAGGTTTAAATGTGTAATAGTATTGACTAAAGTTTTAAATGTGTAATAGTAATGACTAGAGGTTTAAATGTGCAATAGTATTGACTAGGAGGATTAAATGTGTAATAGTAATGACTAGGAGGTTTAAATGTGTAATAGTATTGACTAGAGGTTTAAATGGGCATTAGTATTGACTAGGATTTTTAAATGTGTAATAGTATTGACTAGAGGTTTAAATGGGCAATAGTATTGACTAGGTGGTTTAAATGTGTAATAGTATTGACTAGAGTTTTAAATGTGTAATAGTAATGACTAGAGGTTTAAATGTGCAATAGTATTGACTAGGAGTTTTAAATGTGTAACAGTATTGACTAGGAGGTTTAAATGTGTAATATTAATGACTAGGAGGATTAAATGTGCAATAGTATTGACTAGGAGGTTTAAATGTGCAATAGTTTGATTAGGAGGTTTAAATGTGTAATAGTAATGACTAGGAGGTTTAAATGTGTAATAGTATTGACTAGGAGGTTTAAATGTTCAATATTATTGACTAGGAGTTTTAAATGTGTAATAGTAATGACTAGGAGGTTTAAATGTGCAATAGTATTGACTAGGAGGTTTAAATGTGCAATAGTATTGACTAGGAGGTTTAAATGTGCAATAGTATTGACTAGGAGTTTTAAATGTGTAATAGTATTGATTAGAGGTTTAAATGGGCAATAGTATTGACTAGGAGGTTTAAATGTGCATTAGTATTGACTAGGAGTTTAAATGGGCAATAGTATTGACTAGGAGGTTTAAATGTGCAATAGTATTGACTAGGAGGTTTAAATGTGTAATAGTATTGACTAGGAGGTTTAAATGTGTAATAGTATTGACTAGAGGTTTAAATGGGCAATAGTATTGACTAGGAGTTTTAAATGTGTAATAGTATTGACTAGGAGGTTTAATTGTGTAATAGTATTGACTAGAGGTTTAAATGGGCAATAGTATTGACTAGGAGGTTTAAATGTGCAATAGTATTGACTAGGAGGTTTAAATGTGTAATAGTATTGACTAGGAGGTTTAAATGTGTAATAGTATTGACTAGAGGTTTAAATGGGCAATAGTATTGACTAGGAGTTTTAAATGTGTAATAGTAATGACTAGGAGGATTAAATGTGTAATAGTATTGACTAGGAGGTTTAAATGGGCAATTGTATTGACTAGGAGTTTTATATGTGTAATAGTATTGACTAGGAGGTTTATATGTGTAATAGTATTGACTAGGAGGATTAAATGTGTAATAGTATTGACTAGAGGTTTAAATGGGCAATAGTATTGACTAGGAGGTTTAAATGTGTAATAGTATTGACTAGGAGGATTAAATGTGCAATAGTATTGACTAGGAGGATTAAATGGGCAATAGTATTGACTACGAGGTTTAAATAAGCAATAGTATTGACTAGGAGGATTAAATGTGTAATAGTATTGACTAGGAGGATTAAATGGGCAATAGTATTGACTAGGAGGTTTAAATGTGTAATAGTATTGACTAGAGGTTTAAATGGGCAATAGTATTGACCAGGAGGATTAAATGTGTAATAGTATTGACTAGAGGTTTAAATGGGCAATAGTATTGACTAGGAGGTCAAAATGGGCAATAGTATTGACTAGGAGGATTAAATGTGCAATAGTATTGACTAGGAGGATTAAATGTGTAATAGTATTGACTAGGATGTTTAAATGTGTAATAGTATTGACTAGGAGGTTTAAATGTGTAACAGTATTGACTAGAGGTTTAAATGGGCAATAGTATTGACTAGGAGGTTTAAATGTGTAATAGTATTGACTAGAGGTTTAAATGGGCAATAGTATTGACTTGGAGGTTTAAATGTGCAATAGTATTGACTATGAGGTTTATATGTGAAATAGTATTGACTAGAGGTTTAAATGGGCAATAGTATTGACTAGGAGGTTTAAATGTGCAATAGTATTGACTAGGAGGTTTAAATGTGTAATAGTATTGACTAGAGGTTTAAATGTGCAATAGTATTGACTAGGAGGTTTAAATGTGTAATAGTATTGACTAGGAGGTTTAAATGTGTAATAGTGTTGACTAGAGGTTTAAATGGGCAACAGTATTGACTAGGAGGTTTAAATGTGCAATAGTATTGACTAGAGGTTTAAATGTGTAATAGTATTGACTAGGAGGTTTAAATGTGCAATAGTATTGACTAGGAGGTTTAAATGTGTAATAGTATTGACTAGGAGGTTTAAAAGTGTAATAGTATTGACTAGAGGTTTAAATGGGCAATAGTATTGACTAGAGGTTTAAATGGGCAATAGTATTGACTAGGAGGTTTAAATGTGTAATAGTATTGACTAGAGGTTTAAATGGGCAATAGTATTGACTAGGAGGTTTAAATGGGCAATAGTATTGACTAGAGGTTTAAATGGGCAATAGTATTGACTAGAGGTTTAAATGGGCAATAGTATTGACTAGGAGGTTTAAATGGGCAATAGTATTGACTAGGAGGTTTAAATGTGCAATAGTATTGACTAGAGGTTTAAATGGGCAATAGTATTGACTAGGAGGTTTAAATGGGCAATAGTATTGACTAGGAGGTTTAAATGTGTAATAGTACTGACTAGAGGTTTAAATGGGCAATAGTATTGACTAGGAGGTTTAAATGGGCAATAGTATTGACTAGAGGTTTAAATGTGCAATAGTATTGACTAGGAGGTTTAAATGTGTAATAGTATTGACTAGGAGTTTTAAATGTGTAATTGTATTGACTAGGAGGTTTAAATGGGCAATAGTATTGACTAGAGGTTTAAATGTGTAACAGTATTGACTAGGAGATTTAAATGTGTAACAGTATTGACTAGGAGGTTTTAAATGTGTAATAGTATTGACTAGAGGTTTAAATGTGTAATAGTATTGACTAGAGGTTTAAGTGAGTAATAGTATTGACTAGAGGTTTAAATGTGCAATAGTATTGACTAGGAGTTATAAATGTGTAATAGTATTGACTAGGAGGTTTAAATGTGTAATAGTATTGACTAGAGGTTTAAATGGGCAATAGTATTGACTAGGAGGATTAAATGTGCAATAGTATTGACTAGGAGTTTTAAATGTGCAATAGTATTGACTAGGAGGTTTAAATGTGCAATAGTATTGACTAGGAGGTTTAAATGTGCAATAGTATTGACTAGGAGGTTTAAATTGGCAATAGTATTGACTAGGAGGTTTAAATGGGCAATAGTATTGACTAGGAGGTTTAAATGGGCAATAGTATTGACTAGGAGGTTTAAATGGGCAATAGTATTGACTAGGAGGTTTAAATGTGTAACAGTATTGACTAGAGGTGTAATGGGCAATAGTATTGACTAGAGGTTTAAATGGTCAATAGTATTGACTAGGAGGTTTAAATGGGCAATAGTATTGACTAGGAGGTTTAAATGTGTAACAGTATTGACTAGAGGTTTAAATGGGCAATAGTATTGACTAGGAGGTTTAAATGGGCAATAGTATTGACTAGGACGTTTAAATGTGTAATAGTATTGACTAGAGGTTTAAAAGTGCAATAGTATTGACTAGAGGTTTAAATGGGCATTAGTATTGACTAGGAGGTTTAAATGGGCAATAGTATTGACTAGAGGTTTAAATGGGCAATAGCATTGACTAGGAGGTTTAAATGTGTAATAGTATTGACTAGAGGTTTAAATGTGCAATAGTATTGACTAGGAGGTTTAAATGTGTAATAGTATTGCCTAGAGGTTTAAATGGGCAATAGTATTGACTATGAGGTTTAAATGTGTAATAGTATTGACTAGGAGGTTTAAATGTGTAATAGTATTGACTAGAGGTTTAAATGGGCAATAGTATTAACTAGAGGTTTAAATGGGCAATAGTATTGACTAGGAGGTTTAAATGTGCAATAGTATTGACTAGGAGGTTTAAATGTGTAATAGTATTGACTAGAGGTTTAAATGTGCAATAGTATTGACAAGAGGGTTAAATGGGCATTAGTATTGACTAGGAGGTTTAAATGGGCAATAGTATTGACTAGAGGTTTAAATGGGCAATAGTATTGACTAGAGGTTTAAATGGGCAATAGTATTGACTAGGAGGATAAAATGTGCAATAGTATTGACTAGGAGTTTTAAATGTGCAATAGTATTGACTAGGAGGTTTAAATGGGCATTAGTATTGACTAGGAGGTTTAAATGGGCAATAGTATTGACTAGGAGGTTTAAATGGGCAATAGTATTGACTAGGAGGTTTAAATGTGTAATAGTATTGACTAGGAGGTTTAAATGGGCAATAGTATTGACTAGGAGGTTTAAATGTGTAACAGTATTGATTAGGAGGTTTAAATGTGTAACAGTATTGACTAGGAGGTTTAAATGGGCAATAGTAATGACTAGGAGGTTTAAATGGGCAATAGTATTGACTACGAGGTTTAAATGTGCAATAGTATTGACTAGGAGGTTTAAATGTGTAATAGTATTGACTAGGAGGTTTAAATGGGCAATAGTATTGACTAGGAGGTTTAAATGGGCAATAGTATTGACTAGGAGGTTTAAATGAGTAACAGTATTGACTAGAGGTTTAAATGGGCAATAGTATTGACTAGATGTTTAAATGGTCAATAGTATTGACTAGGAGGTATAAATGTGTAATAGTATTGACTAGAGGTTTAAATGTGTACTAGTATTGACTAGATGTTTAAATGTGTAATAGTATTGACTAGGAGGTTTAAATGGGCAATAGTATTGACTAGGAGGTTGAAATGTGTAATAGTATTGACTAGAGGTTTAAATGTGCAATAGTATTGACTAGAGGTTTAAATGGGCAATAGTATTGACTAGGAAGTTTAAATGTGTAATAGTATTGACTAGAGGTTTAAATGTGCATTAGTAGTGACTAGAGGTTTAAATGGGCATTAGTATTGACTAGGAGGTTTAAATGTGTAACAGCATTGACTAGAGGTTTAAATGGGCAATAGTATTGACTTGGAGGTTTAAATGTGCAATAGTATTGACTAGAGGTTTAAATGGGCAATAGTATTGACTAGGAGGTTTAAATGTGTAATAGTATTGACTAGAGGTTTAAATGTGCATTAGTATTGACTAGAGGTTTAAATGGGCATTAGTATTGACTAGGAGGTTTAAATGGGCAATAGTATTGACTAGGAGGTTTAAATGGGCAATAGTATTGACTAGGAGGTTTAAATGTGTAATAGTATTGACTAGGAGGTTTAAATGGGCAATAGTATTGACTAGGAGGTTTAAATGTGTAACAGTATTGACTAGGAGGTTTAAATGTGTAACAGTATTGACTAGGAGGTTTAAATGGGCAATAGTATTGACTAGGAGGTTTAAATGGGCAATAGTATTGACTACGAGGTTTAAATGTGCAATAGTATTGACTAGGAGGTTTAAATGTGTAATAGTATTGACTAGGAGGTTTAAATGTGTAATAGTATTGACTAGAGGTTTAAATGGGCAACAGTATTGACTAGGAGGTTTAAATGTGCAATAGTATTGACTAGAGGTTTAAATGTGTAATAGTATTGACTAGGAGGTTTAAATGTGCAATAGTATTGACTAGGAGGTTTAAATGTGTAATAGTATTGACTAGGAGGTTTAAATGTGTAATAGTATTGACTAGGAGGTTTAAATGGGCAATAGTATTGACTAGGAGGTTTAAATGGGCAATAGTATTGACTAGGATGTTTAAATGTGCAATAGTATTGACTAGGAGGTTTAAATGTGTAATAGTATTGACTAGAGGTTTAAATGTGCAATAGTATTGACTAGGAGGTTTAAATGTGTAATAGTATTGACTAGGAGGTTTAAATATGTAATAGTATTGACTAGAGGTTTAAATGGGCAACAGTATTGACTAGGAGGTTTAAATGTGTAATAGTATTGACTAGGAGGTTTAAATGTGCAATAGTATTGACTAGGAGGTTTAAATGTGTAATAGTATTGTCTAGGAGGTTTAAAAGTGTAATAGTATTGACTAGAGGTTTAAATGGGCAATAGTATTGACTAGAGGTTTAAATGGGCAATAGTATTGACTAGGAGGTTTAAATGTGTAATAGTATTGACTAGAGGTTTAAATGGTCAATAGTATTGACTAGGAGGTTTAAATGGGCAATAGTATTGACTAGAGGTTTAAATGGGCAATAGTATTGACTAGAGGTTTAAATGGGCAATAGTATTGACTAGGAGGTTTAAATGGGCAATAGTATTGACTAGGAGGTTTAAGTGTGCAATAGTATTGACTAGAGGTTTAAATGGGCAATAGTATTGACTAGGAGGTTTAAATGGGCAATAGTATTGACTAGGAGGTTTAAATGTGTAATAGTATTGACTAGAGGTTTAAATGGGCAATAGTATTGACTAGGAGGTTTAAATGGGCAATAGTATTGGATAGAGGTTTAAATGTGCAATAGTATTGACTAGGAGGTTTAAATGTCTAATAGTATTGACTAGGAGTTTTAAATGTGTAATTGTATTGACTAGGAGGTTTAAATGGGCAATAGTATTGACTAGAGGTTTAAATGTGTAACAGTATTGACTAGGAGATTTAAATGTGAAACAGTATTGACTAGGAGGTTTAAATGTGTAATAGTATTGACTAGAGGTTTAAATGTGTAATAGTATTGACTAGAGGTTTAAGTGAGTAATAGTATTGACTAGAGGTTTAAATGTGCAATAGTATTGACTAGGAGTTATAAATGTGTAATAGTATTGACTAGGAGGTTTAAATGTGTAATAGTATTGACTAGAGGTTTAAATGGGCAATAGTATTGACTAGGAGGATTAAATGTGCAATAGTATTGACTAGGAGTTTTAAATGTGCAATAGTATTGATTAGGAGGTTTAAATGTGCAATAGTATTGACTAGGAGGTTTAAATGTGCAATAGTATTGACTAGGAGGTTTAAATGGGCATTAGTATTGCCTAGGAGGTTTAAATGGGCAATAGTATTGACTAGGAGGTTTAAATGGGCAATAGTATTGACTAGGAGGTTTAAATGTGTAATAGTATTGACTAGGAGGTTTAAATGGGCAATAGTATTGACTAGGAGGTTTAAATGTGTAACAGTATTGACTAGGAGGTTCAAATTGGCAATAGTATTGACTAGGAGGTTTAAATGGGCAATAGTATTGACTAGGAGGTTCAAAAGGGCAATAGTATTGACTAGGAGGTTTAAATGTGTAACAGTATTGACTAGAGGTGTAATGGGCAATAGTATTGACTAGAGGTTTAAATGGTCAATAGTATTAAATAGGAGGTTTAAATGGGCAATAGTATTGACTAGGAGGTTTAAATGTGTAACAGTATTGACTAGAGGTTTAAATGGGCAATAGTATTGACTAGGAGGTTTAAATGGGCAATAGTATTGACTAGGACGTTTAAATGTGTAATAGTATTGACTAGAGGTTTAAAAGTGCAATAGTATTGACTAGAGGTTTAAATGGGCATTAGTATTGACTAGGAGGTTTAAATGGGCAATAGTATTGACTAGAGGTTTAAATGGGCAATAGCATTGACTAGGAGGTTTAAATGTGTAATAGTATTGACTAGAGGTTTAAATGTGCAATAGTATTGACTAGGAGGTTTAAATGTTTAATAGTATTGCCTAGAGGTTTAAATGGGCAATAGTATTGACTTTGAGGTTTAAATGTGTAATAGTATTGACTAGGAGGTTTAAATGTGTAATAGTATTGACTAGAGGTTTAAATGGGCAATAGTATTAACTAGAGGTTCAAATGGGCAATAGTATTGACTAGGAGGTTTAAATGTGCAATAGTATTGACTAGGAGGTTTAAATGTGTAATAGTATTGACTAGGAGGTTTAAATGGGCAATAGTATTGACTAGGAGGTTTAAATGTGTAACAGTATTGATTAGGAGGTTTAAATGTGTAACAGTATTGACTAGGAGGTTTAAATGGGCAATAGTATTGACTAGGAGGCTTAAATGGGCAATAGTATTGACTACGAGGTTTAAATGGGCAATAGTATTGACTAGGAGGTTTAAATGGGCAATAGTATTGACTACGAGGTTTAAATGTGTATTAGTATTGACTAGAGGTTTAAATGTGCAATAGTATTGACAAGAGGGTTAAATGGGCATTAGTATTGACTAGGAGGTTTAAATGGGCAATAGTATTGACTAGAGGTTTAAATGGGCAATAGTATTGACTAGAGGATTAAATGGGCAATAGTATTGACTAGGAGGATAAAATGTGCGATAGTATTGACTAGGAGTTTTAAATGTGCAATAGTATTGACTAGGAGGTTTAAATGGGCATTAGTATTGACTAGGAGGTTTAAATGGGCAATAGTATTGACTAGGAGGTTTAAATGGGCAATAGTATTGACTAGGAGGTTTAAATGTGTAATAGTATTGACTAGGAGGTTTAAATGGGCAATAGTATTGACTAGGAGGTTTAAATGTGTAACAGTATTGATTAGGAGGTTTAAATGTGTAACAGTATTGACTAGGAGGTTTAAATGGGCAATAGTATTGACTAGGAGGTTTAAATGGGCAAGAGTATTGACTACGAGGTTTAAATGTGCAATAGTATTGACTAGGAGGTTTAAATGTGTAATAGTATTGACTAGGAGGTTTAAATGGGCAATAGTATTGACTAGGAGGTTTAAATGAGTAACAGTATTGACTAGAGGTTTAAATGGGCAATAGTATTGACTAGAGGTTTAAATGGTCAATAGTATTGACTAAGAGGTATAAATGTGTAATAGTATTGACTAGAGGTTTAAATGTGTAATAGTATTGACTAGATGATTAAATGTGTAATAATATTGACTAGGAGGTTTAAATGGGCAATAGTATTGACTAGGAGGTTGAAATGTGTAATAGTATTGACTAGAGGTTTAAATGTGCAATAGTATTGACTAGAGGTTTAAATGGGCAATAGTATTGACTAGGAAGTTTAAATGTGTAATAGTATTGACTAGAGGTTAAAATGTGCATTAGTATTGACTAGAGGTTTAAATGGGCATTAGTATTGACTAGGAGGTTTAAATGTGTAACAGCATTGACTAGAGGTTTAAATGGGCAATAGTATTGACTTGGAGGTTTAAATGTGCAATAGTATTGACTAGAGGTTTAAATGGGCAATAGTATTGACTAGGAGGTTTAAATGTGTAATAGTATTGACTAGAGGTTTAAATGTGCATTAGTATTGACTAGAGGTTTAAATGGGCATTAGTATTGACTAGGAGGTTTAAATGGGCAATAGTATTGACTAGGAGGTTTAAATGGGCAATAGTATTGACTAGGAGGTTTAAATGTGTAATAGTATTGACTAGGAGGTTTAAATGGGCAATAGTATTGACTAGGAGGTTTAAATGTGTAACAGTATTGACTAGGAGGTTTAAATGTGTAACAGTATTGACTAGGAGGTTTAAATGGGCAATAGTATTGACTAGGAGGTTTAAATGGGCAATAGTATTGACTACGAGGTTTAAATGTGCAATAGTATTGACTAGGAGGTTTAAATGTGTAATAGTATTTACTAGGAGGTTTAAATGGGCAATAGTATTGACTAGGAGGTTTAAATGGGCAATAGTATTGACTAGGAGGTTTAAATGATTAACAGTATTGACTAGAGGTTTAAATGGGCAATAGTATTGACTAGAGGTTTAAATGGTCAATAGTATTGACTAGGAGGTATAAATGTGTAATAGTATTGACTAGAGGTTTAAATGTGTAATAGTATTGACTAGAGGTTTAAATGTGTAATAGTATTGACTAGGAGGTTTAAATGGGCAATAGTATTGACTAGGAGGTTTAAATGTGTAACAGTATTGACTAGAGGTTTAAATGGGCAATAGTATTGACTAGGAGGTTTAAATGGGCAATAGTATTGACTAGGACGTTTAAATGTGTAATAGTATTGACTAGAGATTTAAAAGTGCAATAGTATTGACTAGAGGTTTAAATGGGCATTAGTATTGACTAGGAGGTTTAAATGGGCAATAGTATTGACTAGGAGGTTTAAATGTGTAACAGTATTGACTAGAGGTTTAAATGGGCAATAGTATTGACTAGGAGGTTTAAATTGGCAATAGTATTGACTAGGAGGTTTAAATGGGCAATAGTATTGACTAGGAGGTTTAAATGGGCAATAGTATTGACTAGGAGGTTTAAATGTTTAACAGTATTGACTAGAGGTGTAATGGGCAATAGTATTGACTAGAGGTTTAAATGGTCAATAGTATTGACTAGGAGGTTTAAATGGGCAATAGTATTGACTAGGAGGTTTAAATGTGTAACAGTATTGACTAGAGGTTTAAATGGGCAATAGTATTGACTAGGAGGTTTAAATGGGCAATAGTGTTGACTAGGACGTTTAAATGTGTAATAGTATTGACTAGAGGTTTAAAAGTGCAATAGTATTGACTAGAGGTTTAAATGGGCATCAGTATTGACTAGGAGGTTTAAATGGGCAATAGTATTGACTAGAGGTTTAAATGGGCAATAGCATTGACTAGGAGGTTTAAATGTGTAATAGTATTGACTAGAGGTTTAAATGTGCAATAGTATTGACTAGGAGGTTTAAATGTGTAATAGTATTGCCTAGAGGTTTAAATGGGCAATAGTATTGACTAGGAGGTTTAAATGTGTAATAGTATTGACTAGGAGGTTTAAATGTGTAATAGTATTGACTAGAGGTTTAAATGGGCAATAGTATTAACTAGAGGTTTAAATGGGCAATAGTATTGACTAGGAGGTTTAAATGTGCAATAGTATTGACTAGGAGGTTTAAATGTGTAATAGTATTGACTAGAGGTTTAAATGTGCAATAGTATTGACAAGAGGGTTAAATGGGCATTAGTATTGACTAGGAGGTTTAAATGGGCAATAGTATTGACTAGAGGTTTAAATGGGCAATAGTATTGACTAGAGGTTTAAATGGGCAATAGTATTGACTAGGAGGATTAAATGTGCAATAGTATTGACTAGGAGTTTTAAATGTGCAATAGTATTGACTAGGAGGTTTAAATGGGCATTAGTATTGACTAGGAGGTTTAAATGGGCAATAGTATTGACTAGGAGGTTAAAATGGGCAATAGTATTGACTAGGAGGTTTAAATGTGTAATAGTATTGACTAGGAGGTTTAAATGGGCAATAGTATTAACTAGGAGGTTTAAATGTGTAACAGTATTGATTAGGAGGTTTAAATGTGTAACAGTATTGACTAGGAGGTTTAAATGGGCAATAGTATTGACTACGAGGTTTAAATGTGCAATAGTAATGACTAGGAGGTTTAAATGTGTAATAGTATTGACTAGGAGGTTTAAATGGGCAATAGTATTGACTAGGAGGTTTAAATGGGCAATAGTATTGACTAGGAGGTTTAAATGAGTAACAGTATTGACTAGAGGTTTAAATGGGCAATAGTATTGACTAGAGGTTTAAATGGTCAATAGTATTGACTAGGAGGTTTAAATGTGTAATAGTATTGACTAGGAGGTTTAAATGGGCAATAGTATTGACTAGGAGGTTTAAATGTGTAACAGTATTGACTAGGAGGTTTAAATGTGTAACAGTATTGACTAGGAGGTTTAAATGGGCAATAGTATTGACTAGGAGGTTTAAATGGGCAATAGTATTGACTACGAGGTTTAAATGTGCAATAGTATTGACTAGGAGGTTTAAATGTGTAATAGTATTGACTAGGAGGTTTAAATGTGTAATAGTATTGACTAGAGGTTTAAATGGGCAACAGTATTAACTAGGAGGTTTAAATGTGCAATAGTATTGACTAGAGGTTTAAATGTGTAATAGTATTGACTAGGAGGTTTAAATGTGCAATAGTATTGACTAGGAGGTTTAAATGTGTAATAGTATTGACTAGGAGGTTTAAAAGTGTAATAGTATTGACTAGAGGTTTAAATGTGCAATAGTACTGACTAGGAGGTTTAAATGTGTAATAGTATTGACTAGGAGGTTTAAATGTGTAATAGTATTGACTAGGAGGTTTAAATGGGCAATAGTATTGACTAGGAGGTTTAAATGGGCAATAGTATTGACTAGGATGTTTAAATGTGCAATAGTATTGACTAGGAGGTTTAAATGTGTAATAGTATTGACTAGAGGTTTAAATGTTCAATAGTATTGACTAGGAGGTTTAAATGTGTAATAGTATTGACTAGGAGGTTTAAATGTGTAATAGTATTGACTAGAGGTTTAAATGGGCAACAGTATTGACTAGGAGGTTTAAATGTGCAATAGTATTGACTAGAGGTTTAAATGTGTAATAGTATTGACTAGGAGGTTTAAATGTGCAATAGTATTGACTAGGACGTTTAAATGGGCAATAGTATTGACTAGGAGGTTTAAATGTGTAATAGTATTGACTAGAGGTTTAAATGGGCAATAGTATTGACTAGGAGGTTTAAATGGGCAATAGTATTGACTAGAGGTTTAAAAGGGCAATAGTATTGACTTGAGGTTTAAATGGGCAATAGTATTGACTAGGAGGTTTAAATGGGCAATAGTATTGACTAGGAGGTTTAAATGTGCAATAGTATTGACGAGAGGTTTAAATGGGCAATAGTATTGACTAGGAGGTTTAAATGGGCAATAGTATTGACTAGGAGGTTTAAATGTGTAATAGTATTGACTAGAGGTTTAAATGGGCAATAGTATTGACTAGGAGGTTTAAATGGGCATTAGTATTGACTAGGAGGTTTAAATGGGCAATAGTATTGACTAGGAGGTTTAAATGGACAGTAGTATTGACTAGGAGGTTTAAATGTGTAACAGCATTGACTAGAGGTTTAAATGGGCAATAGTATTGACTTGGAGGTTTAAATGTGCAATAGTATTGACTAGAGGTTTAAATGGGCAATAGTATTGACTAGGAGGTTTAAATGTGTAATAGTATTGACTAGAGGTTTAAATGTGCATTAGTATTGACTAGAGGTTTAAATGGGCATTAGTATTGACTAGGAGGTTTAAATGGGCAATAGTATTGACTAGGAGGTTTAAATGGGCAATAGTATTGACTAGGAGGTTTAAATGTGTAATAGTATTGACTAGGAGGTTTAAATGGGCAATAGTATTGACTAGGAGGTTTAAATGTGTAACAGTATTGACTAGGAGGTTTAAATGTGTAACAGTATTGACTAGGAGGTTTAAATGGGCAATAGTATTGACTAGGAGGTTTAAATGGGCAATAGTATTGACTACGAGGTTTAAATGTGCAATAGTATTGACTAGGAGGTTTAAATGTGTAATAGTATTTACTAGGAGGTTTAAATGGGCAATAGTATTGACTAGGAGGTTTAAATGGGCAATAGTATTGACTAGGAGGTTTAAATGATTAACAGTATTGACTAGAGGTTTAAATGGGCAATAGTATTGACTAGAGGTTTAAATGGTCAATAGTATTGACTAGGAGGTATAAATGTGTAATAGTATTGACTAGAGGTTTAAATGTGTAATAGTATTGACTAGAGGTTTAAATGTGTAATAGTATTGACTAGGAGGTTTAAATGGGCAATAGTATTGACTAGGAGGTTTAAATGTGTAACAGTATTGACTAGAGGTTTAAATGGGCAATAGTATTGACTAGGAGGTTTAAATGGGCAATAGTATTGACTAGGACGTTTAAATGTGTAATAGTATTGACTAGAGATTTAAAAGTGCAATAGTATTGACTAGAGGTTTAAATGGGCATTAGTATTGACTAGGAGGTTTAAATGGGCAATAGTATTGACTAGGAGGTTTAAATGTGTAACAGTATTGACTAGAGGTTTAAATGG
This sequence comes from Meconema thalassinum, assembly GCA_946902985.2. Taxonomy (NCBI): domain Eukaryota; kingdom Metazoa; phylum Arthropoda; class Insecta; order Orthoptera; family Tettigoniidae; genus Meconema; species Meconema thalassinum. The sequence goes on along the minus strand of OX336391.1, from coordinate 19,056,256 downwards.
GCAATAGTATTGACTAGGAGGTTTAAATTGGCAATAGTATTGACTAGGAGGTTTAAATGGGCAATAGTATTAACTAGGAGGTTTAAATGGGCAATAGTATTGACTAGGAGGTTTAAATGTTTAACAGTATTGACTAGAGGTGTAATGGGCAATAGTATAGACTAGAGGTTTAAATGGTCAATAGTATTGACTAGGAGGTTTAAATGGGCAATAGTATTGACTAGGAGGTTTAAATGTGTAACAGTATTGACTAGAGGTTTAAATGGGCAATAGTATTGACTAGGAGGTTTAAATGGGCAATAGTATTGACTAGGACGTTTAAATGTGTAATAGTATTGACTAGAGGTTTAAAAGTGCAATAGTATTGACTAGAGGTTTAAATGGGCATCAGTATTGACTAGGAGGTTTAAATGGGCAATAGTATTGACTAGAGGTTTAAATGGGCAATAGCATTGACTAGGAGGTTTAAATGTGTAATAGTATTGACTAGAGGTTTAAATGTGCAATAGTATTGACTAGGAGGTTTAAATGTGTAATAGTATTGCCTAGAGGTTTAAATGGGCAATAGTATTGCCTAGGAGGTTTAAATGTGTAATAGTATTGACTAGGAGGTTTAAATGTGTAATAGTATTGACTAGAGGTTTAAATGGGCAATAGTATTAACTAGAGGTTTAAATGGGCAATAGTATTGACTAGGAGGTTTAAATGTGCAATAGTATTGACTAGGAGGTTTAAATGTGTAATAGTATTGACTAGAGGTTTAAATGTGCAATAGTATTGACAAGAGGGTTAAATGGGCATTAGTATTGACTAGGAGGTTTAAATGGGCAATAGTATTGACTAGAGGTTTAAATGGGCAATAGTATTGACTAGAGGTTTAAATGGGCAATAGTATTGACTAGGAGGATTAAATGTGCAATAGTATTGACTAGGAGTTTTAAATGTGCAATAGTATTGACTAGGAGGTTTAAATGGGCATTAGTATTGACTAGGAGGTTTAAATGGGCAATAGTATTGACTAGGAGGTTTAAATGGGCAATAGTATTGACTAGGAGGTTTAAATGTGTAATAGTATTGACTAGGAGGTTTAAATGGGCAATAGTATTAACTAGGAGGTTTAAATGTGTAACAGTATTGATTAGGAGGTTTAAATGTGTAACAGTATTGACTAGGAGGTTTAAATGGGCAATAGTATTGACTACGAGGTTTAAATGTGCAATAGTATTGACTAGGAGGTTTAAATGAGTAACAGTATTGACTAGAGGTTTAAATGGGCAATAGTATTGACTAGAGGTTTAAATGGTCAATAGTATTGACTAGGAGGTTTAAATGTGTAATAGTATTGACTAGGAGGTTTAAATGGGCAATAGTATTGACTAGGAGGTTTAAATGTGTAACAGTATTGACTAGGAGGTTTAAATGTGTAACAGTATTGACTAGGAGGTTTAAATGGGCAATAGTATTGACTAGGAGGTTTAAATGGGCAATAGTATTGACTACGAGGTTTAAATGTGCAATAGTATTGACTAGGAGGTTTAAATGTGTAATAGTATTGACTAGGAGGTTTAAATGTGTAATAGTATTGACTAGAGGTTTAAATGGGCAACAGTATTAACTAGGAGGTTTAAATGTGCAATAGTATTGACTAGAGGTTTAAATGTGTAATAGTATTGACTAGGAGGTTTAAATGTGCAATAGTATTGACTAGGAGGTTGAAATGTGTAATAGTATTGACTAGGAGGTTTAAAAGTGTAATAGTATTGACTAGAGGTTTAAATGTGCAATAGTATTGACTAGGAGGTTTAAATGTGTAATAGTATTGACTAGGAGGTTTAAATGTGAAATAGTATTGACTAGGAGGTTTAAATGGGCAATAGTATTGACTAGGAGGTTTAAATGGGCAATAGTATTGACTAGGATGTTTAAATGTGCAATAGTATTGACTAGGAGGTTTAAATGTGTAATAGTATTGACTAGAGGTTTAAATGTTCAATAGTATTGACTAGGAGGTTTAAATGTGTAATAGTATTGACTAGGAGGTTTAAATGTGTAATAGTATTGACTAGAGGTTTAAATGGGCAACAGTATTGACTAGGAGGTTTAAATGTGCAATAGTATTGACTAGAGGTTTAAATGTGTAATAGTATTGACTAGGAGGTTAAAATGTGCAATAGTATTGACTAGGACGTTTAAATGGGCAATAGTATTGACTAGGAGGTTTAAATGTGTAATAGTATTGACTAGAGGTTTAAATGGGCAATAGTATTGACTAGGAGGTTTAAATGGGCAATAGTATTGACTAGAGGTTTAAAAGGGCAATAGTATTGACTAGAGGTTTAAATGGGCAATAGTATTGACTAGGAGGTTTAAATGGGCAATAGTATTGACTAGGAGGTTTAAATGTGCAATAGTATTGACTAGAGGTTTAAATGGGCAATAGTATTGACTAGGAGGTTTAAATGGGCAATAGTATTGACTAGGAGGTTTAAATGTGTAATAGTATTGACTAGAGGTTTAAATGGGCAATAGTATTGACTAGGAGGTTTAAATGGGCAATAGTATTGACTAGAGGTTTAAATGTGCAATAGTATTGACTAGGAGGTTTAAATGTGTAATAGTATTGACTAGGAGTTTTAAATGTGTAATTGTATTGACTAGGAGGTTTAAATGGGCAATAGTATTGACTAGAGGTTTAAATGTGTAACAGTATTGACTAGGAGATTTAAATGTGTAACAGTATTGACTAGGAGGTTTAAATGTGTAATAGTATTGACTAGAGGTTTAAATGTGTAATAATATTGACTAGAGGTTTAAGTGAGTAATAGTATTGACTAGAGGTTTAAATGTGCAATAGTATTGACTAGGAGTTATAAATGTGTAATAGTATTGACTAGGAGGTTTAAATGTGTAATAGTATTGACTAGAGGTTTAAATGGGCAATAGTATTGACTAGGAGGATTAAATGTGCAATAGTATTGACTAGGAGTTTTAAATGTGCAATAGTATTGACTAGGAGGTTTAAATGGGCATTAGTATTGACTAGGAGGTTTAAATGGGCAATAGTATTGACTAGGAGGTTTAAATGGGCAATAGTATTGACTAGGAGGTTTAAATGTGTAATAGTATTGACTAGGAGGTTTAAATGGGCAATAGTATTGACTAGGAGGTTTAAATGTGTAACAGTATTGACTAGGAGGTTTAAATTGGCAATAGTATTGACTAGGAGGTTTAAATGGGCAATAGTATTGACTAGGAGGTTTAAAAGGGCAATAGTATTGACTAGGAGGTTTAAATGTGTAACAGTATTGACTAGAGGTGTAATGGGCAATAGTATTGACTAGAGGTTTAAATGGTCAATAGTATTGACTAGGAGGTTTAAATGGGCAATAGTATTGACTAGGAGGTTTAAATGTGTAACAGTATTGACTAGAGGTTTAAATGGGCAATAGTATTGACTAGGAGGTTTAAATGGGCAATAGTATTGACTAGGACGTTTAAATGTGTAATAGTATTGACTAGAGGTTTAAAAGTGCAATAGTATTGACTAGAGGTTTAAATGGGCATTAGTATTGACTAGGAGGTTTAAATGGGCAATAGTATTGACTAGAGGTTTAAATGGGCAATAGCATTGACTAGGAGGTTTAAATGTGTAATATTATTGACTAGAGGTTTAAATGTGCAATAGTATTGACTAGGAGGTTTAAATGTGTAATAGTATTGCCTAGAGGTTTAAATGGGCAATAGTATTGACTATGAGGATTAAATGTGTAATAGTATTGACTAGGAGGTTTAAATGTGTAATAGTATTGACTAGAGGTTTAAATGGGCAATAGTATTAACTAGAGGTTCAAATGGGCAATAGTATTGACTAGGAGGTTTAAATGTGCAATAGTATTGACTAGGAGGTTTAAATGTGTAATAGTATTGACTAGGAGGTTTAAATGGGCAATAGTATTGACTAGGAGGTTTAAATGTGTAACAGTATTGATTAGGAGGTTTAAATGTGTAACAGTATTGACTAGGAGGTTTAAATGGGCAATAGTATTGACTAGGAGGTTTAAATGGGCAATAGTATTGACTACGAGGTTTAAATGGGCAATAGTATTGACTAGGAGGTTTAAATGGGCAATAGTATTGACTACGAGGTTTAAATGTGTAATAGTATTGACTAGAGGTTTAAATGTGCAATAGTATTGACAAGAGGGTTAAATGGGCATAAGTATTGACTAGGAGGTTTAAATGGGCAATAGTATTGACTAGAGGTTTAAATGGGCAATAGTATTGACTAGAGGTTTAAATGTGTAATAGTATTGACTAGGAGGTTTAAATGGGCAATAGTATTGACTAGGAGGTTTAAATGTGTAACAGTATTGATTAGGAGGTTTAAATGTGTAACAGTATTGACTAGGAGGTTTAAATGGGCAATAGTATTGACTAGGAGGTTTAAATGGGCAATAGTATTGACTACGAGGTTTAAATGTGCAATAGTATTGACTAGGAGGTTTAAATGTGTAAAATTATTGACTAGGAGGTTAAAATGGGCAATAGTATTGACTAGGAGGTTTAAATGAGTAACAGTATTGACTAGAGGTTTAAATGGGCAATAGTATTGACTAGAGGTTTAAATGGTCAATAGTATTGACTAGGAGGTATAAATGTGTAATAGTATTGACTACGAGGTTTAAATGTGCAATAGTATTGACTAGGAGGTTTAAATGTGTAAAATTATTGACTAGGAGGTTTAAATGGGCAATAGTATTGACTAGGAGGTTTAAATGAGTAACAGTATTGACTAGAGGTTTAAATGGGCAATAGTATTGACTAGAGGTTTAAATGGGCATCAGTATTGACTAGGAGGTTTAAATGGGCAATAGTATTGACTAGAGGTTTAAATGGGCAATAGCATTGACTAGGAGGTTTAAATGTGTAATAGTATTGACTAGAGGTTTAAATGTGCAATAGTATTGACTAGGAGGTTTAAATGTGTAATAGTATTGCCTAGAGGTTTAAATGGGCAATAGTATTGCCTAGGAGGTTTAAATGTGTAATAGTATTGACTAGGAGGTTTAAATGTGTAATAGTATTGACTAGAGGTTTAAATGGGCAATAGTATTAACTAGAGGTTTAAATGGGCAATAGTATTGACTAGGAGGTTTAAATGTGCAATAGTATTGACTAGGAGGTTTAAATGTGTAATAGTATTGACTAGAGGTTTAAATGTGCAATAGTATTGACAAGAGGGTTAAATGGGCATTAGTATTGACTAGGAGGTTTAAATGGGCAATAGTATTGACTAGAGGTTTAAATGGGCAATAGTATTGACTAGAGGTTTAAATGGGCAATAGTATTGACTAGGAGGATTAAATGTGCAATAGTATTGACTAGGAGTTTTAAATGTGCAATAGTATTGACTAGGAGGTTTAAATGGGCATTAGTATTGACTAGGAGGTTTAAATGGGCAATAGTATTGACTAGGAGGTTTAAATGGGCAATAGTATTGACTAGGAGGTTTAAATGTGTAATAGTATTGACTAGGAGGTTTAAATGGGCAATAGTATTAACTAGGAGGTTTAAATGTGTAACAGTATTGATTAGGAGGTTTAAATGTGTAACAGTATTGACTAGGAGGTTTAAATGGGCAATAGTATTGACTACGAGGTTTAAATGTGCAATATTAATGACTAGGAGGTTTAAATGTGTAATAGTATTGACTAGGAGGTTTAAATGGGCAATAGTATTGACTAGGAGGTTTAAATGGGCAATAGTATTGACTAGGAGGTTTAAATGAGTAACAGTATTGACTAGAGGTTTAAATGGGCAATAGTATTGACTAGAGGTTTAAATGGTCAATAGTATTGACTAGGAGGTTTAAATGTGTAATAGTATTGACTAGGAGGTTTAAATGGGCAATAGTATTGACTAGGAGGTTTAAATGTGTAACAGTATTGACTAGGAGGTTTAAATGTGTAACAGTATTGACTAGGAGGTTTAAATGGGCAATAGTATTGACTAGGAGGTTTAAATGGGCAATAGTATTGACTACGAGGTTTAAATGTGCAATAGTATTGACTAGGAGGTTTAAATGTGTAATAGTATTGACTAGGAGGTTTAAATGTGTAATAGTATTGACTAGAGGTTTAAATGGGCAACAGTATTAACTAGGAGGTTTAAATGTGCAATAGTATTGACTAGAGGTTTAAATGTGTAATAGTATTGACTAGGAGGTTTAAATGTGCAATAGTATTGACTAGGAGGTTGAAATGTGTAATAGTATTGACTAGGAGGTTTAAAAGTGTAATAGTATTGACTAGAGGTTTAAATGTGCAATAGTATTGACTAGGAGGTTTAAATGTGTAATAGTATTGACTAGGAGGTTTAAATGTGAAATAGTATTGACTAGGAGGTTTAAATGGGCAATAGTATTGACTAGGAGGTTTAAATGGGCAATAGTATTGACTAGGATGTTTAAATGTGCAATAGTATTGACTAGGAGGTTTAAATGTGTAATAGTATTGACTAGAGGTTTAAATGTTCAATAGTATTGACTAGGAGGTTTAAATGTGTAATAGTATTGACTAGGAGGTTTAAATGTGTAATAGTATTGACTAGAGGTTTAAATGGGCAACAGTATTGACTAGGAGGTTTAAATGTGCAATAGTATTGACTAGAGGTTTAAATGTGTAATAGTATTGACTAGGAGGTTTAAATGTGCAATAGTATTGACTAGGACGTTTAAATGGGCAATAGTATTGACTAGGAGGTTTAAATGTGTAATAGTATTGACTAGAGGTTTAAATGGGCAATAGTATTGACTAGGAGGTTTAAATGGGCAATAGTATTGACTAGAGGTTTAAAAGGGCAATAGTATTGACTAGAGGTTTAAATGGGCAATAGTATTGACTAGGAGGTTTAAATGGGCAATAGTATTGACTAGGAGGTTTAAATGTGCAATAGTATTGACTAGAGGTTTAAATGGGCAATAGTATTGACTAGGAGGTTTAAATGGGCAATAGTATTGACTAGGAGGTTTAAATGTGTAATAGTATTGACTAGAGGTTTAAATGGGCAATAGTATTGACTAGGAGGTTTAAATGGGCAATAGTATTGACTAGAGGTTTAAATGTGCAATAGTATTGACTAGGAGGTTTAAATGTGTAATATTATTGACTAGGAGTTTTAAATGTGTAATTGTATTGACTAGGAGGTTTAAATGGGCAATAGTATTGACTAGAGGTTTAAATGTGTAACAGTATTGACTAGGAGATTTAAATGTGTAACAGTATTGACTAGGAGGTTTAAATGTGTAATAGTATTGACTAGAGGTTTAAATGTGTAATAATATTGACTAGAGGTTTAAGTGAGTAATAGTATTGACTAGAGGTTTAAATGTGCAATAGTATTGACTAGGAGTTATAAATGTGTAATAGTATTGACTAGGAGGTTTAAATGTGTAATAGTATTGACTAGAGGTTTAAATGGGCAATAGTATTGACTAGGAGGATTGAATGTGCAATAGTATTGACTAGGAGTTTTAAATGTGCAATAGTATTGACTAGGAGGTTTAAATGGGCATTAGTATTGACTAGGAGGTTTAAATGGGCAATAGTATTGACTAGGAGGTTTAAATGGGCAATAGTATTGACTAGGAGGTTTAAATGTGTAATAGTATTGACTAGGAGGTTTAAATGGGCAATAGTATTGACTAGGAGGTTTAAATGTGTAACAGTATTGACTAGGAGGTTTAAATTGGCAATAGTATTGACTAGGAGGTTTAAATGGGCAATAGTATTGACTAGGAGGTTTAAAAGGGCAATAGTATTGACTAGGAGGTTTAAATGTGTAACAGTATTGACTAGAGGTGTAATGGGCAATAGTATTGACTAGAGGTTTAAATGGTCAATAGTATTGACTAGGAGGTTTAAATGGGCAATAGTATTGACTAGGAGGTTTAAATGTGTAACAGTATTGACTAGAGGTTTAAATGGGCAATAGTATTGACTAGGAGGTTTAAATGGGCAATAGTATTGACTAGGACGTTTAAATGTGTAATAGTATTGACTAGAGGTTTAAAAGTGCAATAGTATTGACTAGAGGTTTAAATGGGCATTAGTATTGACTAGGAGGTTTAAATGGGCAATAGTATTGACTAGAGGTTTAAATGGGCAATAGCATTGACTAGGAGGTTTAAATGTGTAATATTATTGACTAGAGGTTTAAATGTGCAATAGTATTGACTAGGAGGTTTAAATGTGTAATAGTATTGCCTAGAGGTTTAAATGGGCAATAGTATTGACTATGAGGATTAAATGTGTAATAGTATTGACTAGGAGGTTTAAATGTGTAATAGTATTGACTAGAGGTTTAAATGGGCAATAGTATTAACTAGAGGTTCAAATGGGCAATAGTATTGACTAGGAGGTTTAAATGTGCAATAGTATTGACTAGGAGGTTTAAATGTGTAATAGTATTGACTAGGAGGTTTAAATGGGCAATAGTATTGACTAGGAGGTTTAAATGTGTAACAGTATTGATTAGGAGGTTTAAATGTGTAACAGTATTGACTAGGAGGTTTAAATGGGCAATAGTATTGACTAGGAGGTTTAAATGGGCAATAGTATTGACTACGAGGTTTAAATGGGCAATAGTATTGACTAGGAGGTTTAAATGGGCAATAGTATTGACTACGAGGTTTAAATGTGTAATAGTATTGACTAGAGGTTTAAATGTGCAATAGTATTGACAAGAGGGTTAAATGGGCATAAGTATTGACTAGGAGGTTTAAATGGGCAATAGTATTGACTAGAGGTTTAAATGGGCAATAGTATTGACTAGAGGTTTAAATGTGTAATAGTATTGACTAGGAGGTTTAAATGGGCAATAGTATTGACTAGGAGGTTTAAATGTGTAACAGTATTGATTAGGAGGTTTAAATGTGTAACAGTATTGACTAGGAGGTTTAAATGGGCAATAGTATTGACTAGGAGGTTTAAATGGGCAATAGTATTGACTACGAGGTTTAAATGTGCAATAGTATTGACTAGGAGGTTTAAATGTGTAAAATTATTGACTAGGAGGTTAAAATGGGCAATAGTATTGACTAGGAGGTTTAAATGAGTAACAGTATTGACTAGAGGTTTAAATGGGCAATAGTATTGACTAGAGGTTTAAATGGTCAATAGTATTGACTAGGAGGTATAAATGTGTAATAGTATTGACTACGAGGTTTAAATGTGCAATAGTATTGACTAGGAGGTTTAAATGTGTAAAATTATTGACTAGGAGGTTTAAATGGGCAATAGTATTGACTAGGAGGTTTAAATGAGTAACAGTATTGACTAGAGGTTTAAATGGGCAATAGTATTGACTAGAGGTTTAAATGGTCAATAGTATTGACTAGGAGGTATAAATGTGTAATAGTATTGACTAGAGGTTTAAATGTGTAATAGTATTGACTAGATGATTAAATGTGCATTAGTATTGACTAGAGGTTTAAATGGGCAATAGTATTGACTAGGAAGGTTAAATGTGTAATTGTATTGACTAGAGGTTTAAATGTGCATTAGTATTGACTAGAGGTTTAAATGGGCATTAGTATTGACTAGGAGGTTTAAATGTGTAACAGCATTGACTAGAGGTTTAAATGGGCAATAGTATTGACTTGGAGGTTTAAATGTGCAATAGTATTGACTAGAGGTTTAAATGGGCAATAGTATTGACTAGGAGGTTTAAATGGGCAATAGTATTGACTAGAGGTTTAAATGGGCAATAGTATTGACTAGAGGTTTAAATGGGCATTAGTATTGACTAGGAGGTTTAAATGGGCAATAGTATTGACTAGGAGGTTTAAATGGGCAATAGTATTGACTAGGAGGTTTAAATGTGTAATAGTATTGACTAGGAGGTTTAAATGGGCAATAGTATTGACTAGGAGGTTTAAATGTGTAACAGTATTGACTAGGAGGTTTAAATGTGTAACAGTATTGACTAGGAGGTTTAAATGGGCAATAGTATTGACTAGGAGGTTTAAATGGGCAATAGTATAGACTACGAGGTTTAAATGTGCAATAGTATTGACTAGGAGGTTTAAATGTGTAATAGTATTTACTAGGAGGTTTAAATGGGCAATAGTATTGACTAGGAGGTTTAAATGGGCAATAGTATTGACTAGGAGGTTTAAATGAGTAACAGTATTGACTAGAGGTTTAAATGGGCAATAGTATTGACTAGAGGTTTAAATGGTCAATAGTATTGACTAGGAGGTATAAATGTGTAATAGTATTGACTAGAGATTTAAATGTGTAATAGTATTGACTAGAGGTTTAAATGTGTAATAGTATTGACTAGGAGGTTTAAATGGGCAATAGTATTGACTAGGAGGTTTAAATGTGTAACAGTATTGACTAGAGGTTTAAATGGGCAATAGTATTGACTAGGAGGTTTAAATGGGCAATAGTATTGACTAGGACGTTTAAATGTGTAATAGTATTGACTAGAGGTTTAAAAGTGCAATAGTATTGACTAGAGGTTTAAATGGGCATTAGTATTGACCGGAGGTTTAAATGGGCAATAGTATTGACTAGGAGGTTTAAATGTGTAACAGTATTGACTAGAGGTTTAAATGGGCAAGAGTATTGACTAGGAGGTTTAAATTGGCAATAGTATTGACTAGGAGGTTTAAATGGGCAATAGTATTGACTAGGAGGTTTAAATGGGCAATAGTATTGACTAGGAGGTTTAAATGTGTAACAGTATTGACTAGAGGTGTAATGGGCAATAGTATTGACTAGAGGTTTAAATGGTCAATAGTATTGACTAGGAGGTTTAAATGGGCAATAGTATTGACTAGGAGGTTTAAATGTGTAACAGTATTGACTAGAGGTTTAAATGGGCAATAGTATTGACTAGGAGGTTTAAATGGGCAATAGTATTGACTAGGACGTTTAAATGTGTAATAGTATTGACTAGAGGTTTAAAAGTGCAATAGTATTGACTAGAGGTTTAAATGGGCATTAGTATTGACTAGGAGGTTTAAATGGGCAATAGTATTGACTAGAGGTTTAAATGGGCAATAGCATTGACTAGGAGGTTTAAATGTGTAATAGTATTGACTAGAGGTTTAAATGTGCAATAGTATTGACTAGGAGGTTTAAATGTGTAATAGTATTGCCTAGAGTTTTAAATGGGCAATAGTATTGACTAGAGGTTTAAATGGGCAATAGTATTGACTAGGAGGTTTAAATGTGCAATAGTATTGACTAGGAGGTTTAAATGTGTAATAGTATTGACTAGAGGTTTAAATGTGCAATAGTATTGACAAGAGGGTTAAATGGGCATTAGTATTGACTAGGAGGTTTAAATGGGCAATAGTATTGACTAGAGGTTTAAATGGGCAATAGTATTGACTAGAGGTTTAAATGGGCAATAGTATTGACTAGGAGGATTAAATGTGCAATAGTATTGACTAGGAGTTTTAAATGTGCAATAGTATTGACTAGGAGGTTTAAATGGGCATTAGTATTGACTAGGAGGTTTAAATGGGCAATAGTATTGACTAGGAGGTTTAAATGGGCAATAGTATTGACTAGGAGGTTTAAATGTGTAATAGTATTGACTAGGAGGTTTAAATGGGCAATAGTATTGACTAGGAGGTTTAAATGTGTAACAGTATTGATTAGGAGGTTTAAATGTGTAACAGTATTGACTAGGAGGTTTAAATGGGCAATAGTATTGACTACGAGGTTTAAATGTGCAATAGTTATGACTAGGAGGTTTAAATGTGTAATAGTATTGACTAGGAGGTTTAAATGGGCAATAGTATTGACTAGGAGGTTTAAATGGGCAATAGTATTGACTAGGAGGTTTAAATGAGTAACAGTATTGACTAGAGGTTTAAATGGGCAATAGTATTAACTAGAGGTTTAAATGGTCAATAGTATTGACTAGGAGGTATAAATGTGTAATAGTATTGACTAGAGGTTTAAATGTGTAATAGTATTGACTAGGAGGTTTAAATGGGCAATAGTATTGACTAGGAGGTTGAAATGTGTAATAGTATTGACTAGAGGTTTAAATGTGCAATAGTATTGACTAGAGGTTAAAACGGGCAATAGTATTGACTAGGAAGTTTAAATGTGTAATAGTATTGACTAGAGGTTTAAATGTGCATTAGTATTGACTAGAGGTTTAAATGGGCATTAGTATTGACTAGGAGGTTTAAATGTGTAACAGCATTGACTAGAGTTTTAAATGGGCAATAGTATTGACTTGGAGGTTTAAATGTGCAATAGTATTGACTAGAGGTTTAAATGGGCAATAGTATTGACTAGGAGGTTTAAATGTGTAATAGTATTGACTAGAGGTTTAAATGTGCATTAGTATTGACTAGAGGTTTAAATGGGCATTAGTATTGACTAGGAGGTTTAAATGGGCAATAGTATTGACTAGGAGGTTTAAATGGGCAATAGTATTGACTAGGAGGTTTAAATGTGTAATAGTATTGACTAGGAGATTTAAATGGGCAATAGTATTGACTAGGAGGTTTAAATGTGTAACAGTATTGACTAGGAGGTTTAAATGTGTAACAGTATTGACTAGGAGGTTTAAATGGGCAATAGTATTGACTAGGAGGTTTAAATGGGCAATAGTATTGACTACGAGGTTTAAATGTGCAATAGTATTGACTAGGAGGTTTAAATGTGTAATAGTATTGACTAGGAGGTTTAAATGGGCAATAGTATTGACTAGGAGGTTTAAATGGGCAATAGTATTGACTAGGAGGTTTAAATGAGTAACAGTATTGACTAGAGGTTTAAATGGGCAATAGTATTGACTAGAGGTTTAAATGGTCAATAGTATTGACAAGGAGGTATAAATGTGTAATAGTATTGACTAGAGGTTTAAATGTGTAATAGTATTGACTAGAGGTTTAAATGTGTAATAGTATTGACTAGGAGGTTTAAATGGGCAATAGTATTGACTAGGAGGTTTAAATGTGTAATAGTATTGACTAGAGGTTTAAATGGGCAATAGTATTGACTAGGAGGTATAAATGTGTAATAGTATTGACTAGAGGTTTAAATGTGTAATAGTATTGACTAGAGGTTTAAATGTGCAATAGTATTGACTAGGAGGTTTAAATGGGCAATAGTATTGACTAGGAGGTTTAAATGTGTAATAGTATTGACTAGGAGGTTTAAATGGGCAATAGTATTGACTAGGAGGTTTAAATATGTAATAGTATTGACTAGAGGTTTAAATGTGCAATAGTATTGACTAGAGGTTTAAATGGGCAATAGTATTGACTAGGAGGTTTATATATGTAATAGTATTGACTAGAGGTTTAAATGTGCATTAGTATTGACTAGAGGTTTAAATGGGCATTAGTATTGACTAGGAGGTTTAAATGTGTAACAGCATTGACTAGAGGTTTAAATGGGCAATAGTATTGACTTGGAGTTTTAAATGTGCAATAGTATTGACTAGAGGTTTAAATGGGCATTAGTATGGACTAGGAGGTTTAAATGTGTAACAGTATTGACTAGAGGTTTAAATGGGCATTAGTATTGACTTCTTCTTGTACCTTATCCGATACGGACGTTGGCTACCACCATGGCTAACACCTTCTTATCCTGTGCAATCCTGAAGAGTTCCGTGGAAGACAGCCCAAACCACGTTTTTAAATTATCCATCCAAGTTATTCGTCTCCTTCCTGGTCCACGCCGTCCTTCAATTTTACCCTGAAGTATAACTTGGAGCAGACGGTATTTTGGATTCCTCATCATGTGTCCCAAGTATTCCAATTTCCTCTTCTTAATTGTGTTTAACAGCTCAGGTTGGCTGCTCACACGCTGAAGAACCTCGGCATTACTCACATGTTCTGTCCACGAAATTTTAAGAATCCGCCGGTATATCCACATTTCAAAAGCTCGAATCTTCTTTTCTGTAGCTACGGACAAGGTCCAAGCTTCAACACCATAAAGAAGGGTGGAGACAACATAACACTTCACAATTCTTTTCTTAAGCGTCATACTGAGATCTCGACAGCATAGTAGTTGTTTCATTGTCATAAAGGTGGATCTAGCCTTCTCTATACGGCATCTTATTTCAACCGAAGGATCCCAATTCTCATTAATATTCTGTCCTAAATAAACCAAACTCTTGACTCGCTCAATCTGATGTCCATCGACTAAAAGGATTTGTGACAATGCTGGTTTTCGCGATATTATCATATATTTTGTTTTCTTAATGTTGAGGTCAAGGCCATATTGTTTACTCTTTTGATACACCATAGTAACAATCTCTTTAAGTCCTTCGAAACTATTTGCATTCAATACAGTATCATCTGCGTACCGTATATTATTAATATAATTACCATTGACCTTAATACCTTGTTGAATGCCATCAAGTGCCTCGGAGAAAATCTGTTCTGCATAGATATTATAAAGAAGTGGTGAAAGAATGCATCCTTGTCTCACACCACGCATTATTTCCACTGATCTCGATATATGTCCATCAATTCTGATACTAGCCTTTTGACCCCAGTATAAATTAATGATGATCCGAATGTCTTTCTCATCTATTCCTGAGTTCTTGAGTGCATTATACAACTTATCATGCTGACAACGGTCAAAGGCTTTTGCATAGTCCAGAAAACATGCATATACATCCTGATTCACCTCACGGCATCTCTGGAAAAGAACTTGAAGCGCAAATAATGCCTCACGAGTTCCTAGACCGTTGCGGAACCCAAACTGCGTGTCACTGATATTCATCTCGCATTTCCTGTATATGCGATTATGGATAACTTTGAGAAATATCTTGAGCACATGACTCATAAGACTGATTGTCCTGAAGTCACTACATGACTTAGCCATCGGTTTCTTCGGAAGAGCAATAAATGTAGACAAGAGCCAGTCTTCTGGTAATATGCCCGTGTTGTATATCTTGTTATATAAATTAGTGAGCGTCACAATGCTATCATCATCCAAGATCTTCAATAATTCCACTGGAATGTCATCTTGACCAGGAGCCTTACCATTTTTCGCTATCCTAATCGCATATTTCACTTCATCCATGGTGATCATGGGTCCAACAACTGAAGGAATTTCGGGTCGGGAAGGACGATGATCATCATTAAAAAGCTCTTGTATATATTTTTCCCAAACCTGTAATTTTTCTTCAACTTCAAACACCGTGTTACCTTGACTATCAACTAAGTTGACTGTGTTTCTTTTCCTGTGTCTACCTGAAACTTCTTTGATTTTCTTATGGACCTGGAAAGTATCATATTTACTATTAAGTTCTTCAATTTCTTTGCACCTATCTGACATCCAAACTTCCTTGGCTTGCCTGATCTTATTCTTTATCAATCTATGAATAAACCAATATTCTTCATTATCTCTTCCTTTGACTTCTCTTCGTTTATCCATTAGATTCAATATTTCATCCGTCATCCATGCCTTCCTTTTTTCATGTTGTCTCTTGTTCTTAAGAAAATGATCTCCAACCCTCTTCAATGAGGTTTTAAAAGTGTCCCAAAGTTCCAAGGGCTGCATGTCATTTGAATTCAACGTCTTAAGATCAGTGGTAAGAGCAGCAGCCACCTGTGACCTTGTATTTATTTCCCGAAGGGCATCAGTATCATATTTATTTTGTGTTGTTTTTATCGGAATCTTGTTAAGCCGGACACAAATCTTGCTAATGAGAGGATTGTGGTCAGAAGGAACATCTGCTCCTGGATAGGTTTTTGCAAAAATCACGCTGTTTCTAAATCTGTTTTTAATTAGAATGAAATCAATTTGATTTCTTATTATGTTGTCTGGACTATCAGCAGGTGCTTTCCACGTATAAAGTCTCCTGGCAGGAAGCTTAAACCAAGTATTAGCAATGACAAAGTTCTCCTCTCTACAAAACTGCACTAAACGATCCCCTCTGTTGTTTCTTTGTCCGAGACCCCACTGGCCCACAATGTGTTCTTCAGAACCTTTCCCAACTTTTGCATTAAAATCTCCCATAACAAGGGTTACATCATGTTCTTTGGTGTCTTTGAGGACGGTCTGAATTTGGGCATAGAATTCCTCAACCTCTTCATCGCTTTTGTCACTAGTAGGGGCATACACTTGAATGAGATTAATGTGGAAAGGTTTACCACGTAACTTTAACATCATTATTCTACTGGAGAATGGTATACAACTGATAACAGCAGACTGCAAACTTTTGTCCACTATAAAACCCACTCCATGCAAATGCCTGGCATCATTATTACCACTGTAGTATATCATGCAATCCTCCACATTACAATCTCCTGTCCCCGGCCATCTCATCTCACTTATACCCATTATGGACACATTCATCCTCTTCATCTCATGAATTGTATTGTGAATCTTTCCTGCTTCAAACATACTCCGTACATTCCACGTTCCTATCTTCAGGGCTGACCGGGAGATTCTTCGCACCCTCTGACCACTTAAGGTCTGCCCGGGACTAAGGGCCAATGTAATTGGGTTTTCAGCCATGAAGATTATCCTGGGGAAAAATAATTGAGGTGGTTTCCCGTTGCCTTCCACAATGCGCAGTAACCACATCACATCCCAACATCCAAGGATGCCATGATATGATGCAGCTGTTTGCTGATGCAAGGTCGACAGATCGATCTTGTATCATCAATAATGATATAGCTGCTGCCACTATATCATGTCCTCAGTTGATCCGCGGGTGCAAGCACCACTCTCAACAAGAGCCCCTATCAGCCATTGGGACGCGCCGTGTCGGGGTTGAGGACTTCCCCGCCCAGATCCGTCTTCCACAGAGTACAGAAAAGCCCTTACTCAGTTCAGAGCTCCTCCCCCATGGAAGCTGCACCTGGCACGGTGGTATTGACTAGGAGGTTTAAATGGGCAATAGTATTGACTAGGAGGTTTAAATGTGTAATAGTATTGACTAGAGGTTTAAATGTGCAATAGTATTGACTAGAGGTTTAAATGGGCAATAGTATTGACTAGGAGGTTTAAATGTGTAACAGTATTGACTAGAGGTTTAAATGGGCAATAGTATTGACTAGGAGGTTTAAATGGTCAATAGTATTGACTAGGAGGTTTAAATGTGTAATAGTATTAACTATGAGGTTTAAATGGGCAATAGTATTGACTTGGAGGTTTAAATGTGTAATAGTATTGACTAGAGGTTTAAATGGGCAATAGTATTGACTAGGAGGTTTAAATGTGTAATAGTATTGACTAGAGGTTTAAATGTGCAATAGTATTGACTAAAGGTTTAAATGGGCATTAGTATTGACTAGGAGGTTTAAATGTGCAATAGTATTGACTAGAGATTTAAATGGGCAATAGTATTGACTAGAGGTTTAAATGGGCAATAGTATTGTGGTGTTTGAAGCCATATTTTCAGTGTTGCCTTAGTAAACAAGAGTTTAGTGCTTTTCAGTCGGTCAACACGAATGTACCCAAAAGAGATGGGTTATGCCCTAATCCTGAAATAAATTACATGAGATTAATAAAACACTAGGATGACCAGTTTCGATCGTCAAGCGATCATCATCAGATCCAATACACTTAGGCTATAAAATCTATGTTTGAAATACAGGTGAAAATATTTACAATATGTACAATTATTTAGTTGCAGTATTGGTACTGCGACTGTCAGTGTATGCTAAATGCAGTATATATGTTAGGTGAAATGCTAAATGGTGATGGCTATCTGGAGATTGTACTTTAGAGAGATTATATGGTTGTAAACTATGGTTAAACTATAAAATTTTAGGCTAACTACTTATCTGATTGTCTTCCGTACTACAGCTATTCGCAGTTTCCGTGTTCACTTGAGCTCGCTGTGCGGTCGACTGCGGTGGTTATCTTAACGACTGGTTTTTCCCTGCCTTCCCCCCTGTCCCTACGTGCTGTGGGGAGTGATCGCGATGTGTTTATGTGAGGTGTTGCCAACCTAGATAAGATGTATGTTATTGAATGAGGTGGATCTACAACTATTAAAGACCGTGGATTAGTCCTCGCCACGCGTGGAGCATAACCCATTCGAACTAAGCGTTGACGGTCTTATGAGGACGTCCCGGCACCTTTAATACTGCCTCTAATATGGGCCTTGGTTTATTGCAGAAGAAAAGTACATCGTACACCTGATCCAGATAACATTTACCTATTAAAAACCCCCTAGTTTCCCCCCTTTTTGTTATCTAGCTTGGCTGTGTCGCTAAATTGTGTTTTGTTTCCGACAGGGTGTGTTTTTTAGTAGCGTGAAGAGGGGTGAGCTCTCCATGAACGTGTGTTCATTTAGATTGTTGGGATTGTTTCGTTTGGCTAGGTGTATCTCGATTGCTTCCTTTATGTCAAGAGCTCTGCCTTTCGATTCGTGATGGATTATTTTAAGGTCCGACTCTATGTTGGTAAAGCTATGCCCTGCGTCACACATATGTTCGCACACGGCTGAATGTGTTCCGTATCTTATCGCATTTCTATGTTCATTATAACGTGTGTCTACTCGCCTTCCACTCTGCCCGATGTAATTAGCTTGACAATCGGTGTCTTGGCACGTTATAGAATATACCCCTGACCTTGAATACGGGTCACGTTTATTTAGATTACTATTTAGGAGGTGCCTAGCGGTTGTGTTTTTCGTCGTGAAAGCTATCTTTATGCCTTGCTTTTTGAATAGGTTAGTGATTTTATATGTATTCGCATTCACATAGTTGAAACGCGCAAATTTTTTCTCATTACTGTCCGGTTTGGGAATCGTTTTATCTTTATTTTTATGTTTGGCTATAATTTGATTTATTTTGCTTGGCGAGAAGTTGTTTTCCTTTGCTATTTGCATAATAGTTCTTATTTCCTTATTATAGTTGTCTTTTGACATGGGTATGTTTAAAGCCCTGTGCACCATTGAATTGAAACCCGCTAGTTTGTGCGTACTGGGGTGATTAGACTGATTGTCGATTGCATGCGAGGTTTGTGTTGCTTTCCGGAATATGGAATATGAAAGGTTGTTGTCTTTACGTTCAATAGTTATATCGAGATAATTTATTTTCCGGTCTATTTCGGATTCCTTAGTGAATTTGATAGAATGGTGAAGGCTATTAATGGATTGGAGAATTGTTTCTTCGCTTGTTAGTTCAGTATCGTAGATGCAAATTACATCATCTACGTATCTTTTCCATATTACTATTCCCTTTGTTGAAGTCTTTTCTAAGAACGCATTTTCTAGTGCATTGATGAAGATGTCAGCGATTAACCCACTTAGTGGCGATCCCATTGCTAGGCCTTCTCTCTGTATGTATATTTTATTGTCGAATTGAAACACGTTTTGGGTGAGAACGACCCTCAGTAATCTCACAATCTCTTCAATTTCTTTTACCGAATTGTTGGATTTTAAGTTGTTTTCGATAGTGTTGATTGCTTCAATAATCGGAATATTGGTGTACATGTTAGTTACGTCGAAGGATACTAGCCTGAAGCTAGGTTTCATTTGTAGGGTGTTCAATGCTGTTACTAGTTCTGTTGTGTTCTTTACAGAGTTGTTTTTGTCGTTGGAAAGACGGCATTTTAAGATTTTTAGTAACTCTTTGCTGATTTTGTAATTAGGGGCATTCCTACAATTGACTATTGGTCTCATTGGGCATTCCTTTTTGTGTATTTTTGGTTGTCCCCTCAATGACGGTATTTTCGGGTTCATGTTTATTAGTTTTGATTTTTCGGCTTTGGTCAGTATGTATTCTGTTTCTTTTAGCGCACTTTTTATTTGTTTTTGGAATTTGTTGGTGGGGTCTTTTGTTAATTCCTTGATTTCGTTGTTGTTTAGGAATTCGACTGTTTTTTCAATGTATTCTGTTTTGTTCAAAATTACTGTAGTGTTTCCCTTATCTGCTTTTGTGATGATTAAGTCATGTTCTTTTATTTTTTGTTTCAACGACTTTATTTCTTTGATTTGTTTGTTGTTTTGAATGTTATTGCTATCGCCCTCTCGTTTGAGGATTTTTTTGGCTTCGTTGGTGGCGAGATTTTTGGTTAATTCCCTGTCTTCTGCTGGGAGCTTTTGACTGGCTATCTCAATATCTGTGATTAACTGTTTTATATTGTGGTTCGTGTGTGCGTCTGTGCAGTTGTATTTCAAACCTTTGTCTAACATATTCATTTCACCTTGAGAAAAGGTTACGTTCGTTCTGTTGTTTACTCTGCTGTGGAAATTGAATTCATTGTTATTCGTGTGTTGTTCATTAGATTGATGGTTCTGTGTTTCTCCTAGTTTTCTTAATTTATTTTCTAGCGTTTCATGCTTCCTCGTTGCTCTGATTTTGATGGTGTCATGTAGGTGTTCGGTGAAGCTGTCCCATTGGGCTGCGTGCCAGAAATTACTAAGTTGCAATTGAATGTCGTATAATTGTTGGTTAATTTTTTGCTTTCTTATGTATGCAAATCTTAATTCGTTTTTTATCCAAAGCGCTTTGGCTTGTTTAGTTGAAATGATCGAGGCTGGTGTGTTCGGTACGGTTTTAATTGGTACGTATTTAGGGGTGAGGTTTAGTTCTATACATTTTTTGTTGAACCAAATTGACTTGTCTAAATTCATGAGTTTAAGCCTGAGTGATTTGAATTTCTTGGCTTCACGATTTGCCTGACTAGCCGTGAATATTGTGGTGTTTGAAGCCATATTTTCAGTGTTGCCTTAGTAAACAAGAGTTTAGTGCTTTTCAGTCGGTCAACACGAATGTACCCAAAAGAGATGGGTTATGCCCTAATCCTGAAATAAATTACATGAGATTAATAAAACACTAGGATGACCAGTTTCGATCGTCAAGCGATCATCATCAGATCCAATACACTTAGGCTATAAAATCTATGTTTGAAATACAGGTGAAAATATTTACAATATGTACAATTATTTAGTTGCAGTATTGGTACTGCGACTGTCAGTGTATGCTAAATGCAGTATATATGTTAGGTGAAATGCTAAATGGTGATGGCTATCTGGAGATTGTACTTTAGAGAGATTATATGGTTGTAAACTATGGTTAAACTATAAAATTTTAGGCTAACTACTTATCTGATTGTCTTCCGTACTACAGCTATTCGCAGTTTCCGTGTTCACTTGAGCTCGCTGTGCGGTCGACTGCGGTGGTTATCTTAACGACTGGTTTTTCCCTGCCTTCCCCCCTGTCCCTACGTGCTGTGGGGAGTGATCGCGATGTGTTTATGTGAGGTGTTGCCAACCTAGATAAGATGTATGTTATTGAATGAGGTGGATCTACAACTATTAAAGACCGTGGATTAGTCCTCGCCACGCGTGGAGCATAACCCATTCGAACTAAGCGTTGACGGTCTTATGAGGACGTCCCGGCACCTTTAATACTGCCTCTAATATGGGCCTTGGTTTATTGCAGAAGAAAAGTACATCGTACACCTGATCCAGATAACATTTACCTATTAAAAACCCCCTAGTTTCCCCCCTTTTTGTTATCTAGCTTGGCTGTGTCGCTAAATTGTGTTTTGTTTCCGACAGGGTGTGTTTTTTAGTAGCGTGAAGAGGGGTGAGCTCTCCATGAACGTGTGTTCATTTAGATTGTTGGGATTGTTTCGTTTGGCTAGGTGTATCTCGATTGCTTCCTTTATGTCAAGAGCTCTGCCTTTCGATTCGTGATGGATTATTTTAAGGTCCGACTCTATGTTGGTAAAGCTATGCCCTGCGTCACACATATGTTCGCACACGGCTGAATGTGTTCCGTATCTTATCGCATTTCTATGTTCATTATAACGTGTGTCTACTCGCCTTCCACTCTGCCCGATGTAATTAGCTTGACAATCGGTGTCTTGGCACGTTATAGAATATACCCCTGACCTTGAATACGGGTCACGTTTATTTAGATTACTATTTAGGAGGTGCCTAGCGGTTGTGTTTTTCGTCGTGAAAGCTATCTTTATGCCTTGCTTTTTGAATAGGTTAGTGATTTTATATGTATTCGCATTCACATAGTTGAAACGCGCAAATTTTTTCTCATTACTGTCCGGTTTGGGAATCGTTTTATCTTTATTTTTATGTTTGGCTATAATTTGATTTATTTTGCTTGGCGAGAAGTTGTTTTCCTTTGCTATTTGCATAATAGTTCTTATTTCCTTATTATAGTTGTCTTTTGACATGGGTATGTTTAAAGCCCTGTGCACCATTGAATTGAAACCCGCTAGTTTGTGCGTACTGGGGTGATTAGACTGATTGTCGATTGCATGCGAGGTTTGTGTTGCTTTCCGGAATATGGAATATGAAAGGTCGTTGTCTTTACGTTCAATAGTTATATCGAGATAATTTATTTTCCGGTCTATTTCGGATTCCTTAGTGAATTTGATAGAATGGTGAAGGCTATTAATGGATTGGAGAATTGTTTCTTCGCTTGTTAGTTCAGTATCGTAGATGCAAATTACATCATCTACGTATCTTTTCCATATTACTATTCCCTTTGTTGAAGTCTTTTCTAAGAACGCATTTTCTAGTGCATTGATGAAGATGTCAGCGATTAACCCACTTAGTGGCGATCCCATTGCTAGGCCTTCTCTCTGTGTGTATATTTTATTGTCGAATTGAAACACGTTTTGGGTGAGAACGACCCTCAGTAATCTCACAATCTCTTCAATTTCTTTTACCGAATTGTTGGATTTTAAGTTGTTTTCGATAGTGTTGATTGCTTCAATAATCGGAATATTGGTGTACATGTTAGTTACGTCGAAGGATACTAGCCTGAAGCTAGGTTTCATTTGTAGGGTGTTCAATGCTGTTACTAGTTCTGTTGTGTTCTTTACAGAGTTGTTTTTGTCGTTGGAAAGACGGCATTTTAAGATTTTTAGTAACTCTTTGCTGATTTTGTAATTAGGGGCATTCCTACAATTGACTATTGGTCTCATTGGGCATTCCTTTTTGTGTATTTTTGGTTGTCCCCTCAATGACGGTATTTTCGGGTTCATGTTTATTAGTTTTGATTTTTCGGCTTTGGTCAGTATGTATTCTGTTTCTTTTAGCGCACTTTTTATTTGTTTTTGGAATTTGTTGGTGGGGTCTTTTGTTAATTCCTTGATTTCGTTGTTGTTTAGGAATTCGACTGTTTTTTCAATGTATTCTGTTTTGTTCAAAATTACTGTAGTGTTTCCCTTATCTGCTTTTGTGATGATTAAGTCATGTTCTTTTATTTTTTGTTTCAACGACTTTATTTCTTTGATTTGTTTGTTGTTTTGAATGTTATTGCTATCGCCCTCTCGTTTGAGGATTTTTTTGGCTTCGTTGGTGGCGAGATTTTTGGTTAATTCCCTGTCTTCTGCTGGGAGCTTGTGACTGGCTATCTCAATATCTGTGATTAACTGTTTTATATTGTGGTTCGTGTGTGCGTCTGTGCAGTTGTATTTCAAACCTTTGTCTAACATATTCATTTCACCTTGAGAAAAGGTTACGTTCGTTCTGTTGTTTAATCTGCTGTGGAAATTGAATTCATTGTTATTCGTGTGTTGTTCATTAGATTGATGGTTCTGTGTTTCTCCTAGTTTTCTTAATTTATTTTCTAGCGTTTCATGCTTCCTCGTTGCTCTGATTTTGATGGTGTCATGTAGGTGTTCGGTGAAGCTGTCCCATTGGGCTGCGTGCCAGAAATTACTAAGTTGCAATTGAATGTCGTATAATTGTTGGTTAATTTTTTGCTTTCTTATGTATGCAAATCTTAATTCGTTTTTTATCCAAAGCGCTTTGGCTTGTTTAGTTGAAATGATCGAGGCTGGTGTGTTCGGTACGGTTTTAATTGGTACGTATTTAGGGGTGAGGTTTAGTTCTATACATTTTTTGTTGAACCAAATTGACTTGTCTAAATTCATGAGTTTAAGCCTGAGTGATTTGAATTTCTTGGCTTCACGATTTGCCTGACTAGCCGTGAATATTGTGGTGTTTGAAGCCATATTTTCAGTGTTGCCTTAGTAAACAAGAGTTTAGTGCTTTTCAGTCGGTCAACACGAATGTACCCAAAAGAGATGGGTTATGCCCTAATCCTGAAATAAATTACATGAGATTAATAAAACACTAGGATGACCAGTTTCGATCGTCAAGCGATCATCATCAGATCCAATACACTTAGGCTATAAAATCTATGTTTGAAATACAGGTGAAAATATTTACAATATGTACAATTATTTAGTTGCAGTATTGGTACTGCGACTGTCAGTGTATGCTAAATGCAGTATATATGTTAGGTGAAATGCTAAATGGTGATGGCTATCTGGAGATTGTACTTTAGAGAGATTATATGGTTGTAAACTATGGTTAAACTATAAAATTTTAGGCTAACTACTTATCTGATTGTCTTCCGTACTACAGCTATTCGCAGTTTCCGTGTTCACTTGAGCTCGCTGTGCGGTCGACTGCGGTGGTTATCTTAACGACTGGTTTTTCCCTGCCTTCCCCCCTGTCCCTACGTGCTGTGGGGAGTGATCGCGATGTGTTTATGTGAGGTGTTGCCAACCTAGATAAGATGTATGTTATTGAATGAGGTGGATCTACAACTATTAAAGACCGTGGATTAGTCCTCGCCACGCGTGGAGCATAACCCATTCGAACTAAGCGTTGACGGTCTTATGAGGACGTCCCGGCACCTTTAATACTGCCTCTAATATGGGCCTTGGTTTATTGCAGAAGAAAAGTACATCGTACACCTGATCCAGATAACATTTACCTATTAAAAACCCCCTAGTTTCCCCCCTTTTTGTTATCTAGCTTGGCTGTGTCGCTAAATTGTGTTTTGTTTCCGACAGGGTGTGTTTTTTAGTAGCGTGAAGAGGGGTGAGCTCTCCATGAACGTGTGTTCATTTAGATTGTTGGGATTGTTTCGTTTGGCTAGGTGTATCTCGATTGCTTCCTTTATGTCAAGAGCTCTGCCTTTCGATTCGTGATGGATTATTTTAAGGTCCGACTCTATGTTGGGAAAGCTATGCCCTGCGTCACACATATGTTCGCACACGGCTGAATGTGTTCCGTATCTTATCGCATTTCTATGTTCATTATAACGTGTGTCTACTCGCCTTCCACTCTGCCCGATGTAATTAGCTTGACAATCGGTGTCTTGGCACGTTATAGAATATACCCCTGACCTTGAATACGGGTCACGTTTATTTAGATTACTATTTAGGAGGTGCCTAGCGGTTGTGTTTTTCGTCGTGAAAGCTATCTTTATGCCTTGCTTTTTGAATAGGTTAGTGATTTTATATGTATTCGCATTCACATAGTTGAAACGCGCAAATTTTTTCTCATTACTGTCCGGTTTGGGAATCGTTTTATCTTTATTTTTATGTTTGGCTATAATTTGATTTATTTTGCTTGGCGAGAAGTTGTTTTCCTTTGCTATTTGCATAATAGTTCTTATTTCCTTATTATAGTTGTCTTTTGACATGGGTATGTTTAAAGCCCTGTGCACCATTGAATTGAAACCCGCTAGTTTGTGCGTACTGGGGTGATTAGACTGATTGTCGATTGCATGCGAGGTTTGTGTTGCTTTCCGGAATATGGAATATGAAAGGTCGTTGTCTTTACGTTCAATAGTTATATCGAGATAATTTATTTTCCGGTCTATTTCGGATTCCTTAGTGAATTTGATAGAATGGTGAAGGCTATTAATGGATTGGAGAATTGTTTCTTCGCTTGTTAGTTCAGTATCGTAGATGCAAATTACATCATCTACGTATCTTTTCCATATTACTATTCCATTTGTTGAAGTCTTTTCTAAGAACGCATTTTCTAGTGCATTGATGAAGATGTCAGCGATTAACCCACTTAGTGGCGATCCCATTGCTAGGCCTTCTCTCTGTGTGTATATTTTATTGTCGAATTGAAACACGTTTTGGGTGAGAACGACCCTCAGTAATCTCACAATCTCTTCAATTTCTTTTACCGAATTGTTGGATTTTAAGTTGTTTTCGATAGTGTTGATTGCTTCAATAATCGGAATATTGGTGTACATGTTAGTTACGTCGAAGGATACTAGCCTGAAGCTAGGTTTCATTTGTAGGGTGTTCAATGCTGTTACTAGTTCTGTTGTGTTCTTTACAGAGTTGTTTTTGTCGTTGGAAAGACGGCATTTTAAGATTTTTAGTAACTCTTTGCTGATTTTGTAATTAGGGGCATTCCTACAATTGACTATTGGTCTCATTGGGCATTCCTTTTTGTGTATTTTTGGTTGTCCCCTCAATGACGGTATTTTCGGGTTCATGTTTATTAGTTTTGATTTTTCGGCTTTGGTCAGTATGTATTCTGTTTCTTTTAGCGCACTTTTTATTTGTTTTTGGAATTTGTTGGTGGGGTCTTTTGTTAATTCCTTGATTTCGTTGTTGTTTAGGAATTCGACTGTTTTTTCAATGTATTCTGTTTTGTTCAAAATTACTGTAGTGTTTCCCTTATCTGCTTTTGTGATGATTAAGTCATGTTCTTTTATTTTTTGTTTCAACGACTTTATTTCTTTGATTTGTTTGTTGTTTTGAATGTTATTGCTATCGCCCTCTCGTTTGAGGATTTTTTTGGCTTCGTTGGTGGCGAGATTTTTGGTTAATTCCCTGTCTTCTGCTGGGAGCTTTTGACTGGCTATCTCAATATCTGTGATTAACTGTTTTATATTGTGGTTCGTGTGTGCGTCTGTGCAGTTGTATTTCAAACCTTTGTCTAACATATTCATTTCACCTTGAGAAAAGGTTACGTTCGTTCTGTTGTTTACTCTGCTGTGGAAATTGAATTCATTGTTATTCGTGTGTTGTTCATTAGATTGATGGTTCTGTGTTTCTCCTAGTTTTCTTAATTTATTTTCTAGCGTTTCATGCTTCCTCGTTGCTCTGATTTTGATGGTGTCATGTAGGTGTTCGGTGAAGCTGTCCCATTGGGCTGCGTGCCAGAAATTACTAAGTTGCAATTGAATGTCGTATAATTGTTGGTTAATTTTTTGCTTTCTTATGTATGCAAATCTTAATTCGTTTTTTATCCAAAGCGCTTTGGCTTGTTTAGTTGAAATGATCGAGGCTGGTGTGTTCGGTACGGTTTTAATTGGTACGTATTTAGGGGTGAGGTTTAGTTCTATACATTTTTTGTTGAACCAAATTGACTTGTCTAAATTCATGAGTTTAAGCCTGAGTGATTTGAATTTCTTGGCTTCACGATTTGCCTGACTAGCCGTGAATATTGTGGTGTTTGAAGCCATATTTTCAGTGTTGCCTTAGTAAACAAGAGTTTAGTGCTTTTCAGTCGGTCAACACGAATGTACCCAAAAGAGATGGGTTATGCCCTAATCCTGAAATAAATTACATGAGATTAATAAAACACTAGGATGACCAGTTTCGATCGTCAAGCGATCATCATCAGATCCAATACACTTAGGCTATAAAATCTATGTTTGAAATACAGGTGAAAATATTTACAATATGTACAATTATTTAGTTGCAGTATTGGTACTGCGACTGTCAGTGTATGCTAAATGCAGTATATATGTTAGGTGAAATGCTAAATGGTGATGGCTATCTGGAGATTGTACTTTAGAGAGATTATATGGTTGTAAACTATGGTTAAACTATAAAATTTTAGGCTAACTACTTATCTGATTGTCTTCCGTACTACAGCTATTCGCAGTTTCCGTGTTCACTTGAGCTCGCTGTGCGGTCGACTGCGGTGGTTATCTTAACGACTGGTTTTTCCCTGCCTTCCCCCCTGTCCCTACGTGCTGTGGGGAGTGATCGCGATGTGTTTATGTGAGGTGTTGCCAACCTAGATAAGATGTATGTTATTGAATGAGGTGGATCTACAACTATTAAAGACCGTGGATTAGTCCTCGCCACGCGTGGAGCATAACCCATTCGAACTAAGCGTTGACGGTCTTATGAGGACGTCCCGGCACCTTTAATACTGCCTCTAATATGGGCCTTGGTTTATTGCAGAAGAAAAGTACATCGTACACCTGATCCAGATAACATTTACCTATTAAAAACCCCCTAGTTTCCCCCCTTTTTGTTATCTAGCTTGGCTGTGTCGCTAAATTGTGTTTTGTTTCCGACAGGGTGTGTTTTTTAGTAGCGTGAAGAGGGGTGAGCTCTCCATGAACGTGTGTTCATTTAGATTGTTGGGATTGTTTCGTTTGGCTAGGTGTATCTCGATTGCTTCCTTTATGTCAAGAGCTCTGCCTTTCGATTCGTGATGGATTATTTTAAGGTCCGACTCTATGTTGGTAAAGCTATGCCCTGCGTCACACATATGTTCGCACACGGCTGAATGTGTTCCGTATCTTATCGCATTTCTATGTTCATTATAACGTGTGTCTACTCGCCTTCCACTCTGCCCGATGTAATTAGCTTGACAATCGGTGTCTTGGCACGTTATAGAATATACCCCTGACCTTGAATACGGGTCACGTTTATTTAGATTACTATTTAGGAGGTGCCTAGCGGTTGTGTTTTTCGTCGTGAAAGCTATCTTTATGCCTTGCTTTTTGAATAGGTTAGTGATTTTATATGTATTCGCATTCACATAGTTGAAACGCGCAAATTTTTTCTCATTACTGTCCGGTTTGGGAATCGTTTTATCTTTATTTTTATGTTTGGCTATAATTTGATTTATTTTGCTTGGCGAGAAGTTGTTTTCCTTTGCTATTTGCATAATAGTTCTTATTTCCTTATTATAGTTGTCTTTTGACATGGGTATGTTTAAAGCCCTGTGCACCATTGAATTGAAACCCGCTAGTTTGTGCGTACTGGGGTGATTAGACTGATTGTCGATTGCATGCGAGGTTTGTGTTGCTTTCCGGAATATGGAATATGAAAGGTCGTTGTCTTTACGTTCAATAGTTATATCGAGATAATTTATTTTCCGGTCTATTTCGGATTCCTTAGTGAATTTGATAGAATGGTGAAGGCTATTAATGGATTGGAGAATTGTTTCTTCGCTTGTTAGTTCAGTATCGTAGATGCAAATTACATCATCTACGTATCTTTTCCATATTACTATTCCCTTTGTTGAAGTCTTTTCTAAGAACGCATTTTCTAGTGCATTGATGAAGATGTCAGCGATTAACCCACTTAGTGGCGATCCCATTGCTAGGCCTTCTCTCTGTGTGTATATTTTATTGTCGAATTGAAACACGTTTTGGGTGAGAACGACCCTCAGTAATCTCACAATCTCTTCAATTTCTTTTACCGAATTGTTGGATTTTAAGTTGTTTTCGATAGTGTTGATTGCTTCAATAATCGGAATATTGGTGTACATGTTAGTTACGTCGAATCGAAGGATACTAGCCTGAAGCTAGGTTTCATTTGTAGGGTGTTCAATGCTGTTACTAGTTCTGTTGTGTTCTTTACAGAGTTGTTTTTGTCGTTGGAAAGACGGCATTTTAAGATTTTTAGTAACTCTTTGCTGATTTTGTAATTAGGGGCATTCCTACAATTGACTATTGGTCTCATTGGGCATTCCTTTTTGTGTATTTTTGGTTGTCCCCTCAATGACGGTATTTTCGGGTTCATGTTTATTAGTTTTGATTTTTTCGGCTTTGGTCAGTATGTATTCTGTTTCTTTTAGCGCACTTTTTATTTGTTTTTGGAATTTGTTGGTGGGGTCTTTTGTTAATTCCTTGATTTCGTTGTTGTTTAGGAATTCGACTGTTTTTTCAATGTATTCTGTTTTGTTCAAAATTACTGTAGTGTTTCCCTTATCTGCTTTTGTGATGATTAAGTCATGTTCTTTTATTTTTTGTTTCAACGACTTTATTTCTTTGATTTGTTTGTTGTTTTGAATGTTATTGCTATCGCCCTCTCGTTTGAGGATTTTTTTGGCTTCGTTGGTGGCGAGATTTTTGGTTAATTCCCTGTCTTCTGCTGGGAGCTTGTGACTGGCTATCTCAATATCTGTGATTAACTGTTTTATATTGTGGTTCGTGTGTGCGTCTGTGCAGTTGTATTTCAAACCTTTGTCTAACATATTCATTTCACCTTGAGATAACTAGATAGCTAGATAGCTAGATAACAAAAAGGGGGGAAACTAGGGGGTTTTTAATAGGTAAATGTTATCTGGATCAGGTGTACGATGTACTTTTCTTCTGCAATAAACCAAGGCCCATATTAGAGGCAGTATTAAAGGTGCCGGGACGTCCTCATAAGACCGTCAACGCTTAGTTCGAATGGGTTATGCTCCACGCGTGGCGAGGACTAATCCACGGTCTTTAATAGTTGTAGATCCACCTCATTCAATAACATACATCTTATCTAGGTTGGCAACACCTCACATAAACACATCGCGATCACTCCCCACAGCACGTAGGGACAGGGGGGAAGGCAGGGAAAAACCAGTCGTTAAGATAACCACCGCAGTCGACCGCACAGCGAGCTCAAGTGAACACGGAAACTGCGAATAGCTGTAGTACGGAAGACAATCAGATAAGTAGTTAGCCTAAAATTTTATAGTTTAACCATAGTTTACAACCATATAATCTCTCTAAAGTACAATCTCCAGATAGCCATCACCATTTAGCATTTCACCTAACATATATACTGCATTTAGCATACACTGACAGTCGCAGTACCAATACTGCAACTAAATAATTGTACATATTGTAAATATTTTCACCTGTATTTCAAACATAGATTTTATAGCCTAAGTGTATTGGATCTGATGATGATCGCTTGACGATCGAAACTGGTCATCCTAGTGTTTTATTAATCTCATGTAATTTATTTCAGGATTAGGGCATAACCCATCTCTTTTGGGTACATTCGTGTTGACCGACTGAAAAGCACTAAACTCTTGATGGGCAATAGTATTGACTATGAGGTTTAAATGGGCAATAGTATTGACTAGGAGGTTTCAATGTGTAACAGTATTGACTAGGAGCTTTAAATGTGTAATAGTATTGACTAGGAGGTTTAAATGTGCAATAGTATTGACTAGAGGTTTTAATGGGCAATAGTATTGACTAGAGGTTTAAATGGGCAATAGTATTGACTAGAGGTTTAAATGTGCAATAGTATTGACTAGAGGATTAAATGGGCAATAGTATTGACTAGAGGTTTAAATGGGCAATAGTATTGACTAGGAGGTTTAAATGTGTAATAGTATTGACTAGAGATTTAAATGTGCAATAGTATTGACTAGAGGTTTAAATGGGCATTAGTATTGACTAGGAGGTTTCAATGGGCAATAGTATTGACTAGAGGTTTAAATGGGCAATAGTATTGACTAGAGGTTTAAATGGGCAATAGTATTGACTAGAGGTTTAAATGGGCATTAGTATTGACTAGGAGTTTTAAATGTGTAATAGTATTGACTAGGAGGTTTAAATGTGTAATAGAATTGACTAGGAGGTTTAAATGTGTAATAGTATTGACTAGGAGGTTTAAATGGGCAATAGTATTGACTAGGAAGTTTCAATGTGTAACAGTATTGACTAGGAGCTTTAAATGTGTAATAGTATTGACTAGGAGGTTTAAATGGCAATAGTATTGACTAGGAGTTTTAAATGTGTAATAGTATTGACTAGAGGTTTAAAAGGGCAATAGTATTTACTAGGAGGTTTAAATGTGTAACAGTATTGACTAGAGGTTTAAGTGTGCAATAGTAATGACTAGGAGGTTTAAATGGGCAATATTATTGACTAGGAGGTTTAAATGGGCAATAGTATTGACTAGGAGGTTTAAATGGGCAATAGTATTGACTAGGAGGTTTAAATGGGCAATAGTATTGACTAGGAGGTTTAAATGTGTAATAGTATTGACTAGAGGTTTAAATGGGCAATAGTATTGACTATGAGGTTTAATGTGCAATAGTATTGACTAGGTGGTTTAAATGTGTAATAGTATTGACTTGGAGGTTTAAATGGGCAAAAGTATTGACTACGAGGTTTAAATGTGCAATAGTATTGACTAGGTGGTACAATGTGTAATAGTATTGACTAGGAGGTTTAAATGGGCAATAGTGTTGACTAGAGGTTTAAATGGGCAATAGTATTGACTAGAGGTTTAAATGGGCATTAGTACTGACTAGGAGTTTTAAATGTGTAATAGTATTGACTAGGAGGTTTAAATGTGTAATAGTATTGACTAGGAGGTTTAAATGTGCAATAGTATAGACTAGGAGGTTTAAATGTGCAATAGTATTGACTAGGAGGTTTAAATGGGCAATAGTATTGACTAGGACGTTTAAATGTGTAATAGTATTGACTAGGAGGTTTAAATGTGTAATAGTATTGACTAGGAGGTTTAAATGTGTAATAGTATTGACTAGGAGGTTTAAATGTGCAATAGTATTGACTAGGAGGTTTAAATGGGCAATAGTATTGACTAGAGGTTTAAATGGGCATTAGTATTGACTAGGAGTTTTAAATGTGTAATAGTATTGACTAGGAGGTTTAAATGTATAATAGTATTGACTAGGAGGTTTATATGTGTAATAGTATTGACTAGGAGGTTTAAATGTGCAATAGTATTGACTAGGAGGTTTAAATGTGCAATAGTATTGACTAGGAGTTTTAAATGTGTAATAGTATTGACTAGGAGGTTTAAATGTGTAATAGTATTGACTAGGAGTTTTAAATGTGTAATAGTATTGACTAGGAGGTTTAAATGTGTAATAGTATTGACTAGGAGGTTTAAATGGGCAATAGTATTGACTACGAGGTTTAAATGGGCCATCGTATTGACTAGAGGTTTAAATGTGTAATAGTATTGACTAGAGGTTTAAATGTGTAATAGTATTGACTACGAGGTTTAAATAGGCAATAGTATTGACTAGGAGGTTTAAATGTGTAATAGTATTGACTAGAGGTTTAAATGGGCAATAGTATTGACTAGGAGGTTTAAATGGGCAATAGTATTGACTAGGAAGTTTAAATGTGCAATAGTATTGACTAGGAGGTTTAAATGTGTAATAGTATTGACCAGAGGTTTAAATGGGCAATAGTATTGACTAGGAGGTTTAAATGTGTAAAAGTATTGACTAGAGGTTTAAATGTGCAATAGTATTGACTAGAGGTTTAAATGGGCAATAGTATTGACTAGGAGGTTTAAATGTGTAACAGTATTGACTAGAGGTTTAAATGGGCAATAGTATTGACTAGGAGGTTTAAATGGTCAATAGTATTGACTAGGAGGTTTAAATGTGTAATAGTATTGACTAGGAGGTTTAAATGGGCAATAGTATTGACTTGGAGGTTTAAATGTGTAATAGTATTGACTAGAGGTTTAAATGGGCAATAGTATTGACTAGGAGGTTTAAATGTGTAATAGTATTGACTAGAGGTTTAAATGGGCAATAGTATTGACTAGAGGTTTAAATGGGCAATAGTATTGACTATGAGGTTTAAATGGGCAATAGTATTGACTAGGAGGTTTCAATGTGTAACAGTATTGACTAGGAGCTTTAAATGTGTGATAGTATTGACTAGGAGGTTTAAATGTGCAATAGTATTGACTAGAGGTTTAAATGGGCAATAGTATTGACTAGAGGTATAAATGGGCAATAGTATTGACTAGAGGTTTAAATGGGCAATAGTATTGACTAGAGGTTTAAATGGGCAATAGTATTGACTAGAGGTTTAAATGGGCAATAGGATTGACTAGGAGGTTTAAATGTGTAATAGTATTGACTAGAGATTTAAATGTGCAATAGTATTGACTAGAGGTTTAAATGGGCATTAGTATTGACTAGGAGGTTTCAATGGGCAATAGTATTGGCTAGAGGTTTAAATGGGCAATAGTATTGACTAGGAGGTTTAAATGTGTAATAGTATTGAATAGGAGGTTTAAATGTGTAATAGTATTGACTAGGAGGTTTAAATGTGTAATAGTATTGACTAGGAGGTTTAAATGGGCAATAGTATTGACTAGGAAGTTTCAATGTGTAACAGTATTGACTAGGAGCTTTAAACGTGTAATAGTATTGACTAGGAGGTTTAAATGGGCAATAGTATTGACTAGGAGTGTTAAATGTGCAATAGTATTGACTAGAGGTTTAAAAGGGCAATAGTATTGACTAGGAGGTTTAAATGTGTAACAGTATTGACTAGAGGTTTAAATGTGCAATAGTAATGACTAGGAGGTTTAAATGGGCAATAGTATTGACTAGGAGGTTTAAATGGGCAATAGTATTGACTAGGAGGTTTAAATGGGCAATAGTATTGACTAGGAGGTTTAAATGGGCAATAGTATTGACTAGGAGGTTTAAATGGGCAATTGTATTGACTAGGAGGTTTAAATGTGTAATAGTATTGACTAGAGGTTTAAATGGGCAATAGTATTGACTATGAGGTTTAAATGTGCAATAGTATTGACTAGGAGGTTTAAATGTGTAATAGTATTGACTTGGAGGTTTAAATGGTCAAAAGTATTGACTACGAGGTTTAAATGTGCAATAGTATTGACTAGGAGGTTTAAATGTGTAATAGTATTGACTAGGAGGTTTAAATGGGCAATAGTATTGACTAGAGGTTTAAATGGGCAATAGTATTGACTAGAGGTTTAAATGGGCATTAGTATTGACTAGGAGTTTTAAATGTGTAATAGTATTGACTATGAGGTTTAAATGTGTAATAGTATTGACTAGGAGGTTTACATGTGTAATAGTATTGACTAGGAGGTTTAAATGTGCAATAGTATTGACTAGGAGGTTTAAATGTGCAATAGTATTGACTAGGAGGTTTAAATGGGCAATAGTATTGACTAGGAGGTTTAAATGTGTAATAGTATTGACTAGGAGGTTTAAATGTGTAATAGTATTGACTAGGAGGTTTAAATGTGTAATAGTATTGACTAGGAGGTTTAAATGTGTAATAGTATTGACTAGGAGGTTTAAATGTGTAATAGTATTGACTAGGAGGTTTAAATGTGCAATAGTATTGACTAGGAGCTTTAAATGGGCAATAGTATTGACTAGAGGTTTAAATGGGCATTAGTATTGACTAGGAGTTTTAAATGTGTAATAGTATTGACTAGGAGGTTTAAATGTGTAACAGTATTGACTAGGAGGTTTACATGTGTAATAGTATTGACTAGGAGGTTTAAATGTGCAATAGTATTGACTAGGAGGTTTAAATGTGCAATAGTATTGACTAAGAGTTTTAAATGTGTAATAGTATTGACTAGGAGGTTTAAATGTGTAATAATATTGACTAGGAGTTTTAAATGTGTAATAGTATTGACTAGGAGGTTTAAATGTGCAATAGTATTGACTAGGAGTTTTAAATGTGTAATAGTATTGACTAGGAGGTTTAAATGTGTAATAGTATTGACTAGGAGGTTAAAATGGGCAATAGTATTGACTACGAGGTTTAAATGGGCAATAGTATTGACTAGAGGTTTAAATGTGTAATAGTATTGACTAGAGGTTCAAATGTGTAATAGTATTGACTACGAGGTTTAAATAGGCAATAGTATTGACTAGGAGGTTTAAATGTGTAATAGTATTGACTAGAGGTTTAAATGGGCAATAGTATTGACTAGGAGGTTTAAATGGGCAATAGTATTGACTAGGAGGTTTAAATGTGCAATAGTATTGACTAGGAGGATTAAATGTGTAATTGTATTGACTAGAGGTTTAAATGGGCAATAGTATTGACTAGGAGGTTTAAATGTGTAATAGTAATGACTAGAGGTTTAAATGTGCAATAGTATTGACTAGGAGGTTTAAATGTGTAATAGTATTGACTAGAGGTTTAAATGGGCAATAGTATTGACTAGGAGGTTTAAATGTGCAATAGTATTGACTAGGAGGTTTAAATGTGTATAGTATTGACTAGAGGTATAAATGTGTAATAGTATTGACTAGGAGGTTTAAATGTGCAATAGTATTGACTAGGAGTTTTAAATGTGCAATAGTATTGACTGGGAGGTTTAAATGTGTAATAGTATTGACTAGGAGGTTTAAATGTGTAATAGTATTGACTAGGAGGTTTAAATGTGTAATAGTATTGACTAGAGGTTTAAATGTGTAATAGTATTGACTATGAGGTTTAAATGGGCATTAGTATTGACTATGAGTTTTAAATGTGCAATAGTATTGACTAGGAGGTATAAATGTGCAATAGTATTGACTAGAGGTTTAAATGGGCAATAGTATTGACTAGGAGTTTTAAATGTGTAATAGTATTGACTAGGAGGTTTAAATGTGTAATAGTATTGACTAGGAGGTTTACATTTGTAATAGTATTGACTAGGAGGTTTAAATGTGCAATAGTATTGACTAGGAGGTTTAAATGTGCAATAGTATTGACTAGGAGTTTTAAATGTGTAATTGTATTGACTAGAGGTTTAAATGTGTAATAGTATTGACTAGGAGGTTTAAATGTGCAATAGTATTGACTAGAGGTTTAAATGGGCAATAGTATTGACTAGGAGGTTTAAATGTGTAATAGTATTGACTAGGAGGTTTAAATGTGTAACAGTATTGACTAGGATGTTTAAATGTGTAATAGTATTGACTAGGAGGTTTACATGTGTAATAGTATTGACTAGGAGGTTTAAATGTGCAATAGTATTGACTAGGAGTTTTAAATGTGCAATAGTATTGACTAGAGGTTTAAATGTGTAATAGTATTGACTAGGAGGTTTAAATGTGCAATAGTATTGACTAGGAGTTTTAAATGTGCAATAATATTGACTAGGAGGTTTAAATGTGCAATAGTATTGACTAGGAGGTTTAAATGTGCAATAGTATTGACTGGGAGGTTTAAATGTGTAATAGTATTGACTAGGAGGTTTAAATGTGTAATAGTATTGACTAGGAGGTTTAAATGTGTAATAGTATTGACTAGGAGGTTTAAATGTGCAATAGTATTGACTAGGAGTTTTAAATGTGCAATAGTATTGACTGGGAGGTTTAAATGTGTAATAGTATTGACTAGGAGGTTTAAATGTGTAATAGTATTGACTAGGAGGTTTAAATGTGTAATAGTATTGACTAGAGGTTTAAATGTGTAATAGTATTGACTATGAGGTTTAAATGTGCAATAGTATTGACTAGGAGGTTTAAATGTGTAATAGTATTGACTAGGAGGTTTAAATGTGTAATAGTATTGACTAGAAGGTTTAAATGTGTAATAGTATTGACTAGGAGGTTTAAATGTGTAATAGTATTGACTAGGAGGTTTAAATGTGTAATAGTATTGACTAGGAGGTTTAAATGTGTAATAGTATTGACTAGGAGGTTTAAATGTGTAATAGTATTGACTAGGAGGTTTAAATGTGTAATAGTATTGACTAGAAGGTTTAAATGTGTAATAGTATTGACTATGAGGTTTAAATGTGTAATAGTATAGACGAGGAGTTTTAAATAAATATTTTGATATTTGTAAGTCAATACTGGGCCTCAATCTGTAAACCAATATGGTTATTAAAATATCGATAGCCAAACCAAAGAAACCATTACATCACTGTTTCAACACTTCAACTAGCAAGGAAGAGACGTCTCTCCAAAAATCAGGAGTTAATATAAAACGCAAGAAAAATAATGCCAGATCACTATCGGAAGATTACAGTACCAGTACATTACAAATAACTTGTCCAGTCGACCAAGAGCCTGTATGATGGATTGCGTTGGTCACCGATATAATGCAAAGCTCCCTCCGAGTCACCATATTAGAGAAGCATCGCGACATGCTGGGTTATTGAGTAATAAATAGTTTAATGGATCCGCCTGATGAATACTTTTGATTAAATATGATCACTGCGTGGTCATTGGTGGGACATGTTTCGGGGCCTGATTATTATCTTTTGGCCCCTGCATCAGCCAATATGAATGAATCAATAAATGACAGACACTTCTGAAGATTTGAACTACACAGTTTCACCCTATTGAAAGTGTTCCTAGTTTATAAGACTTTTTACTAATCAAGTTTCTTTCCACTAGCAGTGATCTGCAAGATAATCAGACATCTTTTAGATTTTAAAATGAGTTTCAAATGATTATTTTGTTCATATTCTCATACATTGTCTTGCTTTAGGCGTTCAATTTTCAATCTTTCTTTATGGTGCTCCATATAAGGTTAAATGGAGAGGGACTTCTTAGTGTTGCGCTTTATAACTATCTTGTGTCTGATTTATTCATATCGGCTGATGAAGGGGCCACCTCGAAACATGTCCCACCAATGACCAGAGAGTGATCACATTTAATAAATGGTATTGCTCAATCGGAACATTTAACCTACTTATTACTCAATATTACTTTATCGATATGGAACCAGAAAGAACCTTTTAAATTCTAAAATGCTGAGTTATGATAACCACGACGCCTCCTGCTTGCGACACAAAGAATAACAGGAAGTTAGAAAGGAGGATGGCTTAAATATTAGTCGAAAAGTCTATAGAAATATTAAATGCTGTTGCCGGACAAAAGAGAAAAGAGTAAATGGCAAACTTAAATAATCATGCCAATCGTAATTATTATTGCAATCAATATATAAAAGGCAGTTTAGATTAGAAACTTAAGTACCATAGATCATCATCATTATACCGATCCCTCAAATCGGAGTATCGTGTTCTCCGAAGAGGCTCTTGATTATTCTTCTGCATCTCTCAAGGTCATCGGACAAACATGCCGCACCCAGAAGGGTGTTGGATCTTCGAGTGGGAACTCATCCACTAACTCTCTTTCCTGGGACATTTCCAAAGATTATCAATTTCTCTAAACTGTCCCTTATATGACGCACTATGTGTCCAAAGAATATGGTAACTCTTTGTACACTTTTTGTTGATGACGTGCATCTCAGGAGAGTTCTATAATAATGGACTCATTGGTGCGAAATTACATCCCAGGTATGAGCAACATCTTTCGCCAGCACTGCATTTCAAAAGAATCAACCTTTTCCGTCGGGTGCTGTAGAGTGTTCATGCTTCAGTTCCATACAGAAATACAAAACTGTGTACTAGCTAGCCACAACGAGATAAAGCGATCTTTCCATAACTGGGACAATTTTTCATTATATTTTTGGCCACTGCAGTTCTCTTCTTAATTTCGGTATCACAGCTGCCTGAATCAAAAATAACTGAACATAGGAACATCATTTCTTTGACAACAGCGAATTCCTGAAGGTATTTGGATTGGTTATTTTCCCAGCTCTGCCAATGATAATTTATCTGCAGTCCCATAACTCCACTGACGATTTTGACACGAGTAAGGATATCGGTCATGTTGATGTTGTTTGAGTCTTCAGTCTTTTGACTGGTGTGATGCAGCCCTCCATGCCTCCGTGTCCTGAGGTAATCGTTTCATCTCTACATAGTTACCACACCCTACATCCGAGCCAATCTGTTTAACATATTCTAACCTTGGTCTACCCCTACAATTCTTGTCCTCAACCCTTCTTTCCACGACTAAGCTTGCTATTCCTGGGTGTTTTAGTATGTGTCCTACCAACCTATCTGTTTTCTTCATAAGCAGTCGCCAGAAATATCTCTCATTTACCACTCGTCTTAATACCTCT
This sequence comes from Meconema thalassinum, assembly GCA_946902985.2. NCBI lineage: Eukaryota > Metazoa > Arthropoda > Insecta > Orthoptera > Tettigoniidae > Meconema > Meconema thalassinum. The sequence goes on along the minus strand of OX336391.1, from coordinate 19,016,790 downwards.
TCATTTATAACCCTGTCTACTCTACTGATCTTCAGAATTCTCCTGTGACACCACATTTCGAACGCTTCAATTCTCTCCAGTAGAGAGATGATGCCGGTTTAAACGAGTACACTCTTTTTAAACCCGACTATACCACGCCGCGGGGTGTAAGGGGTAGGATGTTGACAGAACTCTTACTCAAATGTCAACCTCACCTGCACGTGGTGCACCCTGCTTAAGACTGACGAGGCTCTGACGACCGAGTGACCTCCGGTATAAGAGGTCCTCCTCTACCAAGTGCCAACGGTTTCCTTGGAAGGCGGATAAGCGGGTAGAGGTTTAGGGCACTCTGTTGTCCTAGGGATGAGAAATTATCCCTGAAGGCGGAGGAATCATGATTGGTCAACGGCATCAGAATGTGGAAGGCAACGGGAAACCATCACATTAAATATCCCAAGAAAACCCCATGGCTTTGCTCAATTTAAAATGTTCCGGAGTTTCAAGTTCCCCATTCGGATCTCCGGAGGGGGGGGGGGGCGGGAACTAGGTTGAGAGGGGCTTTAAGAAGAGTGCAATGCTGCAAGGAACAGTACTGTTTAGGAACATGGAATGTGAGATCCATGTATCAAGGAAAACTAGATGTAGTCAAAAGAGAGATGGAGAGAATCGGCAACAAAATATTGGGAATAAGTGAAATGAGGTGGTCTGGAATGGGAGAGTTTATTTCAGATGACTACACAGTATACTTTTCTGGACAAGACAACAACAAAAGTAAAGGAGTAGCCTTCATAGTTAGTAACAGATTAGGTAAAACTGGGATGGGTTGCAACTATAAAAAGATTGATATCCATCAGATTTCAAGGTCAACCTCTCAATGTTACAGTCATTCAAGTTTAGGCACCAACCATTGATGCTGAAGGGGACGTAGTTGACCAATTTTATGAAGATTTGCAAGAACTACTACGGTCGACACCAAACAAGGATATCGTATTCATAGTTGGAGATTGGAATGCTAAAGTGGGAAATCAAATAGTAGATGGTGTAACAGGACAATTTGGTCTTGGTACAACAAATGAAGCAGGACAGAGACTCCTAGAATTCTGCCTAGATAATTCAGTGATTATTACCAACACACTATTCCAGTTACCCAAAAGACGTCTATACACTTGGACTTCACCAGATGGCCAATACCGGAATCAAATTGATTACATAATTTGTAATAGTAGGTGGAAAAGTGCTATTCAATCTACTACAACAAGACCAGGCGCTGACTGCGGATCAGATCATGAATTATTAATTGCAAAATTCCGGTTGAAGTTGAGGAAATCGGCTAGAACTGCCGCATCATACAGATTTGACCTGGGAAGAATTCCTTGTGATTATACAGTAGAAGTCAGGAACAGATTTAATACATTGCAGATTGGTGACAAAACCCCTGAAGAGTTGTGGACATAAGTATCTGCTGCTGTTAAGCAGGAAGCAGAAAAATACATTCCCAAGGAAAATAATATTAAGAAGGCCAAATGGTTATCGGGTGAGGCACTGCAAATTGCAGAAGAACGAAGGAATGCAAAAATTAAAGGGGATAGATCAGCAATGTTTGAGTTTAATGCAGAGTTTAGAAGATTAGCTAGAAGAGATAAGAATATTTTTATAACTGATCAATGTAAGGAAGTTGAGGAAAATAACAGAATGGGAAAGACGAGGGAACTTTACAAGAAAATTAGGGATATTAAAGGAAAATTTCAGGCAAAATTTGGGATGGTAAAAGATAAAAATGGCAAAGATCTAACAGAAGCGGAGGACATTAAGGAAAGATGGATGGAATATGTAGAAGATCTGTATAAGAAAGAACCATGTATTATGGATAATGAAGTTCATGTGCCCTTCGAACCAGAACCAGATATTTTGCAAACTGAAGTCAAATGGGCGCTAGAGAATATTGCTAAAAAACAAAGCAAGTGGACATGATGGAATTCCAATAGAAATGTTCAAAGAAGTTGGAGATAGTGCAGTGAAAATTTTACATTCCATATGTCAGCAAATATGGAAAACCCAACAATGGCCAAAAGACTGAAAAAGTTCAGTATTCATCCCAATTCCTAAGAAGGGAAATTCTAAAGAATGCACGAATCACCGAACAATAGCACTTATCTCACACGCTAGCAAAGTCATGCTTAAAATCCTACAAAATAGACTACGCCAGTATGTAGACCGAGAGCTACCTGAAGAACAAGCTGGATTTCGTAAAGGAAGAGGGACCAGAGATCAAATCGCCAACGTACGATGGATAATGGAGAAGGCAAGAGAATTCCAGAAAGATGTATATTTTTGTTTTATTGTTTATGCTAAAGCTTTTGACTGTGTTGATCATAATGAGTTATGGAAAGTACTAAAATACATGGGAGTACCAGAACATATCATTAACCTCATCCGGAACTTAAACTCTGATCAAGAAGCTACAGTGAGAACCATATATGGAACAACTAAATGGGTTAAGATTCAAAAAGGAGTACGGCAAGGCTGTATATTGTCACCTTACCTTTTCAATCTGTATGCAGAACACATTATGAGGAATGTGGGGTGAGATGAAGAGGAAACAGGAATCAAAATAGCTGGGTTAAATATGAACAACCTGAGATATGCAGATGATACAATCCTGATGGCTGAAACTGAAGAAAATTTAAAAAATCTCTTACTGAAAGTGAAATAGGAAAGTTCAAAGGCTGGACTAATGTTGAATGTCAAGAAAACAAAAATTATGACAACTACAACTGTCAATTCATGGCAAGTAGGAGGTGAAAAAAATGGAGATAGTCTCTGTTTTTAACTATCTTGGCTCACAGATTTCTGCCGATGGCGACTGCAGTCATGAGATCAAACGACGATTGCTACTTGGTAGACAGGCATATATCTTAAGGAGTAGAGACCTAACCTTAACAACAAAGATCCGTATAGTAAGGGCTATGGTTTTTCCAGTTGTGATGTACGGATGTGAGACCTGGACCATAAGAAAAGCTGAACGCCGTAGAATAGATTCCTTCGAATTATGGTGTTGGAGAAAAGTTTTTAGAGTTCCATGGACGGCGAAGAGAACCAATAAGTCAGTTTTACAGCAAATTAAACGAGTGTGTTCCTTGGAGGGCTTAATCCTGAATCAAAAACTGAGCTACTTTGGACACATCATGAGAAGACATAATTCATTAGAGAAGACCTTAATGCTGGGGAAGATAGAAGGCACAAGAAGAAGAGGGAGGCAAAGAATGAGATGGATGGATGGCATCACAGAAGCAATAAATTCCAGTTTGGAAAATCTTCGAGAGGCAGTGCAGGACAGAAGAAATTGGCGTAGTCTAGTAAATGGGGTCACGGAGAGTCGGAATCGACTAAACGAGTAGAGAGAGATTTGATTTTTTTGATTTGATTTATTTTCACTGCTACACTTAGAGCTTGAGAGCTCCTTTACAGTAGCGCCCTACATAAAATAAGGTTAGGGCTTATAAAAATAAAACATTTCACCTACATTCACAATATAAATAATCATAGTCTAACAATTATAGTAACAAAAATATAGTAACAATACAATAATAATTATATTACTAATGATAATGGAAAAATTATATACAAAAGAGTGAGAGTGCATACAGACTATCAGCCCGAAAAACAAACACCATATACTGTACAAGAAGAGCTATTGAAGTAGACAGGTAGTCAGCTATTGTCCTTGTGTTCTAATTGAACTTTGAAAAAGTATTTTAACATAATACAGTAATCAAATGTGAGAGGTATACTGCTCCAAGAAGCAGGATGAAAGATGTCTTTTGAAAGCTGCAGTGCTTGCAATGTTGACGAACTTATATAAATCGAAGGTGTTGAAGAGGCGTGAGGCGGTGCAAGCAAAAGATGTATTGAAATTCACGGTTCGGTGTATAGGAATCTGGAGTGTTAATTTTGTTTATCTATTTTCTCGATTATGAACAGAATGCATTGGTGTAAAGGCATTGTAGAGATATAACGGGGTCTTGGTATGTAATATTTTATGTGTCAGAATGGCAACTGATAACTGCCTGCGCTCGTGGAGTTTCAGCCATTTCAGCTGCACGTAGTAAGGTGTGATATGTTCATCTCGCCTTACATCCAGAATGTACCGAACACATGCATTCTGGACTCTTTGTAAGTTGATGTTCTGTGTTTCTGGTAAATCATTGTATACAGCAGAGCCATAATCAATGATTGGAAAGATGAGAGTTTGGACGAAGAGCTTACGTATGTTAGGTGGGGTGTAAGAAACAGTTCTTTTCAGGAGATGCATAGTTGATACAACCTTCCTTACCACATTAGACGTATTCTCTGCCCACGACAGTGTTCTATCAAATATCACTCCGAGATTATTGACAGTGTTTTATATTTAATATTATTATCTAGTATCTTGATGGGTGGTAGTGAATTAAAATCTACTGAATTTAGAAGTTTTGTATATCCAATGGATATAAGTTGTGTTTTAGATATGTTCAAGTTAAGATTATGATTTTGGGCCCATTCACAAAGCCTGTCAATTTATACGATCACATGCAGTGTTAGGCGTGAGGTGAAAATAGGCTTGGAGGTCATCAGCGTATATATGAACAGAACTATTTCGGAATTCATTAGAAACATCGTTTATATATAGCGAGAAGCATAGTGGACCTAAGACAGATCCCTGAGGTACTCCACTTTCTACCGATTTCCAGTCTGAGGAGGAGGCATCCGCGAGGACCACTCTCTGTGTACGCATGGAAAGGTAGGATTTGAACCAGGAAAGAGGACTCTGAGAGAAGCCAAAAGATTTCAGCTTTGCAAGAAGTATATTGTGGTTCACACAGTCAAAAGCCTTACTGAAATCGAAAAGACATAGGATTGTAAGCTGACGCTTGTCCATAGCTGAGCGTATATCATCGCTGACCTTTAACAATGCAGTGGTGGTACTATGACCCTTTTTAAACCCAGATTGGTAAGGATTGAAGATATTAAATTTAGTTAGGTATTCACATACTTGTTCATGAACTATTTTCTCAAGCGCTTTACTAAGGGCACAAAGGATATTTATTGGTCTAAAGTCACTACAGGGGTTTTTATTTTTTGGCACTGGACGTATGTTAGCACACTTCCAAAGAGACGGGTATACTCCACTTTGTAGAGAGAAATTAAATAGATGGATAATTGGGGGTAGAAATACTTCAAGACAGTTAGAAATAAGAGAAATTGCGATGCTATCAGGGCCTCTTGCTTTTGTACGAATTGATTTGATGGCTTTCACAATCTGGTGTGGGTAAACATACATAAAGAAAATTTTTTCATGGGCAGAGGGAGGGATGGATGTGTATTTCGTGACGGTCTCTGATACTCTTAATACATCACCAATTGAGGCAACATTTGAGTAATGTTCATTTAATTGTGATGCAGAGACAGGCATCTCAACATCAGTGACTGAACTGGCACCAACTCCCAATGATTTTGCAGCACGCCATCTGGCGGAGGTGGTTTTACAGTCACTGTAGAGGTTGTACATATATTTCACTTTTGTGTTCCTGATTGTTTGTTTTGTCTTATTACGCAGAATTCTGTACTCTTCATAGTCAATGGTAAGTTTAGATTTAATAAATGTTCTACGTGCTTTATCACGTTTCTTTAAAAGCGTTTTGATTTCTTTACTGATCCACGGAGCAGAGTTATGTTTTATATCCACTTTCTTTTGCGGTACATGCATATAATAGAGTTTATTTACACAATCATTAAATAGAGTCACTTTCTCATCTATGTCAGTGGATTGGTAGAAATTCTGCCAAGGGAGTAATTCTGCATCCGTTTTAAAATCATTTAAATTAAATTTACTGAAGTCACGTACAAAGATTGATTTTGGTCGAAGTTTCGGGGTAGATAGAGAAAACACTGCGTACCGAAGATCATGGGCTGAGAATCCAGCAGCTAGTTCTTGTCCGTAGTCAACAACGAGGTCATTACAGTTTGAAGAGATAATATCGAGAGAGCTGTCACAAGTAGCTGTGTGAAATGTAGTATCGAATGGTAAACATTCAACATTACAGGAACAGAGCACATCACATACCTGTTCAGTTTCAAAAGCTCCACTACCAAACCGAGCATTAACGTCCCCAACAATAAAAACATATTTATAATCAAGAATGAACCTGTACATGTCATTCAGAAAAATATCTAGGTAGCCAGCTTTCGGTGGACGATACACACAAGCAAAGAGAATTTTAGTTTCGGTAAGAGAGATGGCAAGTATAATGTATTCAGGCCTCTTATTATATTCACCACGAGACTGACTTAGCACGCTATACTTTATGTTATCCTTAAGGTAAACTGCAACACCACCTCCACCGACGGTTAATCTGCCATTTCTAATGACTTTATAGCCTGTGAGAGAGACAGCAGCATCTGGAATTGAGGGCTTGCAAAAGGACTCACTTACTGCAATTATGTCAAAAGACGAACCACCAAAGACGTGACAAAATTCAGAATAGTGAGAGGAGTCAACTAATGATTGAGCATTGATATGAGCAATTTTTAGGCAGTTGGTGTTTTTCAGGCTGATAGCGGAAAGTATGTCTGGAAGGAGGGGAGTGGAATTCAGCTGTATGCCTACTAACTACAGACACAGAGTTTCCAGAAATATTAAATATTAAAAGATGGTCCTAAAAAGAAATGTTGCATAATTATTTAAATATGTGAAGTAAATTAAAAATAAAATTTTAAAAACTAAAAGGAGGAAAAAGAGTGAGTACGCTAGTTATCTTCTTTGTACCTGGAACTTAGCAGGGGGTGAGCTTTTTAAGCTCGGCTGCGTTTCTCACACGGTGTTTGATGTCACCTCGCAGTACAATTAACGTACCATCTGACGTCCACACTTGCTTCTCCGTGAAGATGGAGACCGCTTGCTTCAGTAGATGGTGTCTGGTGGAGGTGAGATCCTCTCGAATTGTCACCTTCGTTCCACGCAACGCCCTCTTTGCGCGAAAAATCGCCGACCGTTTCCCATACGAAACAAACTTGCACAGGATAGCTCTAGGCTTTCCACCCCCCGGGGCTCCAACTCTATGCGAACAGTCAATGTCATCCACGGTCAACGGGACGTTAAGCTTTGCAGCAACATTAAGCACTAATTGGTCTGTACTTTCACTTCTCTCTTCAGGCACACCAAAGATTCTTAGATTGTTCCTCCTTAAATATTGTTCTGTTTCTTCAATTTTGTTGTGAAGTGAGGACTTCAGTTCAAGAATTTCATTTTCGCGAGCTTTGAGTTCATGTTTTAATTCTGCAATCAGCTCATTGCTGAAAGCCAGTGATTCCCTTAGTTTCTCGCATACCTTTTGAGCGAGAACTGTCACAAGGGCCTGAAGGAAGTCATTGTTTTGAAATAAGTTCTTTACGATACCTTGCACCAAGTGACCGATGTTATCATGTGATAAGATGTCATTAGCTGCTTTGTCAGAGGGGCTGTGTGTAGTACCGTTGGTCGCTAAGGGAGAGCGCTGGCTGCTAATTCCCTGTTGAGGGGATGAGACCTCACCGGAAACAGCTGACGAGCTAGCTGCGCGCTTCGCTGGAATTTTTCCTTGTACACTGACATTTGAAGAGCGAGTTGCGTTTCTTATGTCTTTGTTTCCCGCCATGACTAACCTCAAAGTGACGATTTACAAATTCCAATATGACTCGTACTACACTCACGGTCACTTCACTAACACCTTCACTTCAGTGATCCAATAGCACCTCACAAGACCGTCGTAATACTTATATGACACCTTTTATATGAAAATATTTCTGGACTGATGCTCCGAGCGTTAAGCCACCATGGAAGTAGGGTATATAGAGATACCACGCCGCGCGCACCTGACTATATCATGCGTTTGGATTTCCCCCGATATCCCGTGAACCAATGGTCAGATTTGAACATGTGACGTGTCGTAGGACTCAGGGTGATGCACCCTGTTCTATAGACGACTCGATATATATATATATATATATATATTATTTTATTGAAAAATTTTGTTTTTGAAATTAGATCATATTTCCAAAACTAACAAGAATTTCCGTGACGAACTAAAGAGCCTACTTTTCTTAAAATTTAAGATTCATGCCATCTGAAATAATATGATCTATTGTTGTGCCAATTTTTAATGAAATCCATTAGTTAGTATAGAAGTTATATGTATTTAAAATTGGACCCATCAGCAGGCTTAGAATCATGTTGGCAGCACTGACGTATAGTCTTTACCCCATATTAATCTAGAATGCCAGGTACTATACGTGTGCAAACTTTAGAGCTATTGGCTTGCATACTTTCTGATACATTGATATTAGGACAAGAAAAATAGAGACAGCATTTATTAACAGTTGGCAGCTCTATTTGCTCTTAAGAAGCCGCATAGTCATATCTGTTAAGGTACACATACGAAATTTGGTTGAAATCCAAATGATAGTATAGAAGTTACATGTATTTAAAATTGGACCCATCAGCAGGCTTTGAATCATGTTGGTAGCACTGACGTATATAAGTTACTCCAAATTAATATAGAATGCCAGATACTATACGTTTCCATAGTTTAAAGCTGTCGCCTTGCATACTTTCTGATTTATTGGTATTTCGATAAAAGAAATTGAGATTATTCATTAACAGTTGGCAGCCCTGGTGGCTCTTAAGAATACGCTCAGTCATATCTGTCTATGTACACATAGTATATAGGAAGTTTGGTTGAATTCCAATTGATAGTTTAGAAGTTAAATGCATTTAAATATAGTGTACTTCTCTACAAGACCTGCCCAGCCAATATGTACTTCTCTACATGTCCTGTCTACCCAATGTGTACTTCGCTACAAGTCCTGCCTACCCAATGTGTACTTCTCTACAAGTCCTGCCTACCCAGTGTGTACTTCACTACAAGTCCTGCCTACCCAATGTGTACTTCGCTACAAGTCCTGCCTACCCAATGTGTACTTCGCTACAGGTCCTGTCTACCCAATGTGTACTTCGCTACAAGTCCTGCCTACCCAATGTGTACTTCTCTACAAGTCCTGCCTACCCAGTGTGTACTTCACTACAAGTCCTGCCTACCCAGTGTGTACTTCACTACAAGTCCTGTCTACCAAATGTGTACTTCGCTACAAGTCCTGCCTACCCAATGTGTACTTCTCTACAAGTCCTGCCTACCCAATGTGTACTTCTCTACAAGTCCTGTCTACCCAATGTGTACTTCTCTACAAGACCTGTCTACCCAATATGTACTTCTCTACAAGTCCTGTCTACCCAAAGTGTACTTCTCTACAAGTCCTGCCTACCCAATATGTACTTCTCTACAAGTCCTGTCTACCCAATGTGCACTTCTCTACAAGTCCTGTCTACCCAGTGTGTACTTCACTACAAGTCCTGCCTACCCAATGTGTACTTCACTACAAGACCTGTCTACCCAATATGTACTTCTCTACAAGTCCTGTCTACCCAGTGTGTACTTCACTACAAGTCCTGCCTACCCAAAGTGTACTTCTCTACAAGTCCTGTCAACCCAATGTGTACTTCTCTACAAGTCCTGTCTACCCAAAGTGTACTTCTCTACAAGTCCTGTCTACCCAATGTGTACTTCTCTACAAGACCTGCCTAGCCAATATGTACTTCTCTACAAGTCCTGTCTACCCAATGTGTACTTCTCTACAAGTCCTGTCTACCCAATGTGTACTTCGCTACAAGTCCTGCCTACCCAATGTGTACTTCTCTACAGGTCCTGCCTACCCAATGTGTACTTCGCTACAAGTCCTGCCTACCCAATGTGTACTTCTCTACAAGTCCTGCCTACCCAATGTGCACTTCGCTACAGGTCTTGCCTACCCAAAGTGTACTTCGCTACAAGTCCTGCCTACCCAAAGTGTACTTCGCTACAAGTCCTGTCTACCCAATGTGTACTTCTCTACAAGTCCTGTCTACCCAATGTGTACTTCTGTACAAGACCTGCCAAGCCAATATGTACTTCTCTACAAGTCCTGTCTACCCAATGTGTACTTCGCTACAAGTCCTGCCTACCCAATGTGTACTTCTCTACAAGTCCTGCCTACCCAATGTGTACTTCGCTACAGGTCTTTCCTACCCAAAGTGTACTTCGCTACAAGTCCTGCCTACCCAATGTGTACTTCGCTACAAGTCCTGCCTACCCAATGTGTACTTCTGTACAAGTCCTGGCTACCCAATGTGTACTTCGCTACAGGTCCTGCCTACCCAACATGTAATTTCCTACAAGTCCTGCCTACCCAATATGTAGTTCTCTACAAGCACTGCCTACCCAATGTGTACTTCGCTACAGGTCTTGCCTATCCAAAGTGTACTTCGCTACAAGTCCTGCCTACCCAATGTGTACTTCGCTACAAGTCCTGTCTACCCAATGTGTACTTCTCTACAAGACCTGCCCAGCCAATATGTACTTCTCTACGAGTCCTGTCTACCCAATGTGTACTTCGCTACAAGTCCTGCCTACCCAGTGTGTACTTCACTACAAGTCCTGCCTAACCAATGTGTACTTCGCTACAAGTCCTGCCTACCCAATGCGTACTTCTCTACAAGACCTGTCTACCCAATGTGCACTTCTCTACAAGTCCTGCCTACCCAGTGTGTACTTCACTACAAGTCCTGCCCACCCAATGTGTACTTCTCTACAAGTCCTGCCTACCCAATGTGTACTTCTCTACAAGACCTGCCTACCCAGTGTGTAATTCTGTACAAGTCCTGCCTACCCAGTGTGTAATTCTGTACAAGTTCTGTCTACCCAATGTGTACCTCTCTACAAGTTCTGTCTACCGAACGTGTACTTCTCTACAAGTACTGTCTACCCAATGTGTACTTCTCTACAAGTCTTGTCTACCCAATGTGTACTTCTCTACAAGTCTTGTCTACCCAAAGTGTACTTCTCTACAAGTACTGTCTACCGAACGTGTACTTCTCTACAAGTCCTGTCTACCCAATGTGTACTTCTCTACAAGTCTTGTCTACCCAATGTGTACTTCTCTACAAGTACTGTCTACCCAATGTGCACTTCTCTACAAGTCCTGCCTACCCAATGTGTACTTTCCTACAAGTCATGCCTACCCAGTGTGTACTTCTCTACAAGTCCTTCCTACACAATTTGTACTTCTCTACAATTCCTTCCTACCCAATGTGTAATTCTGTAAAAGTCCTGTCTACCCAATGTGTACTTCTCTACAAGTCCTGTCTACCGAACGTGTACTTCTCTACAAGTCTTGTCTACCCAATGTGTACTTCTCTACAAGTACTGTCTACCCAATGTGCACTTCTCTACAAGTCCTGCCTACCCAATGTGTACTTTCCTACAAGTCCTGCCTACCCAATGTGTACTTCTCTACAAGTCCTGCCTACCCAATGAGTACTTCTCTACAAGTCCTGCCTACCCAATGTGTACTTCTCTACAAGTCCTGCTTACCCAATATGTACTTCTCTACAAGTCCTGTCTACCCAATGTGTACTTTCCTACAAGTCCTGCCTACCCAATATGTACTTCTCTACAAGTCCTGCCTACCCAACATGTAATTTCCTACAAGTCCTGCCTACCCAATATGTAGTTCTCTACAAGTCCTGCCTACCCAATGTGTACTTTCCTACAAGTCCTGCCTACCCAATGTGTACTTTGTACAAGTCCTGCCTACCCAAAGTGTACTTCTCTACAAGTCCTGCCTACCCAATGTGTACTTCTCTACAAGTCCTGCCTACCCAATGAGTACTTCTCTACAAGTCCTGCCTACCAAATGTGTACTTCTCTACACGTCCTGCCTACCCAATGTGTACTTCTCTACAAGTCCTGCCTACCCAATGTGTACTTCTCTACAAGTCCTGCCTACCCAATGTGTACTTCTCTACAAGTCCTGCCTACCCAATATGTACCTCGCTACAAGTCCTGCCTACCCAATGTGTACTTCTCTACAAGTCCTGCCTACCCAATATGTACCTCGCTACAAGTCCTGTCTACCCAATGTCTACTTCTCTACAAGTCCACTGCGTTGCTCAAATCCTGTCTCAGGCAAATGGGAGGGAGCCGTGTCAGTTGATTTACGTTTAAGAACCTCTTATGGGAAAAATTCCGGCACCGCGGTCTGTCTTAAATGCTGCAGATGTTGAAAGCGACGTAAATAAATAACATTATTATTATAGTATATAGGCCAGGGAATTAAAACTCAGCAATTCTTTGAGGTTTGTGCCGTGTCTTGTGTGGGGTTTCGCCTAGGCTCATCAGCGGGCTCTTGGTGTCTCCTCTTTTCTGCTCAAAAATAGTCCTAGATTCACTGCCATAAAGCGCCACGCTCCAGACGAAGACTTTCAAAAACGATTTCCTAATACCTACATCTATATTCGATGTCAACAGATTTCTTTTCTGCAGAAATGCTTTCCTTGCTAGTGCTAACCTACTTCTTTGCTTTGTCAATCACTGGTTATTTTGCTTCCTAAGTAACTGAAGTCTCCTCCTTCCTTTTGTTCTACACCTGCCAATTTGATGTCCATAGGGGTTTCTGAATAATTTCGGCTGCATTCCAATATTTTAGTATTAATCTTCAACAAGAATTCTTTCCACAAAACGGAGTCCAGACCATTCAAAACTCATTCCTATCCTCAGGCGTGTCGGCCAAGATGACGATGTCATCAGCAAATCTCAGAGTTGAAATTATTTCTCCTTGAATCTTCACTCCCTCTTTAAATTTTTCTCCAATTTCATTCATGGTTTGCTCAGTGTTAAGATTGAAAAGTATGGGTGATAAGTTGCAGCCTTGCCTTACACCTTTCTGAATACCAGCTTCTCTCTCATGTCCTTCAGCTCGAATGACTGCTGTCTGGTTTATGTATAGATTGGAGATCACGCTCCTATCCATGTACTTTATTCCAATTGTTTTCAAAATGTCACACAATTTAGCCCAATCAACGTTATCAAAAGCCTTTTCTAAGTATGAAAATGCCATCAACGTTCTCTTAGCATTCCTTAATATACCTTCCAACATCTGCCAACGACATAGTACAGCATCCCTAGTTCCAACATTTCTCCTGAAATCAAACTGGTCTTCACCCAACTCCGTTTCTATGTGACTTTCCATTCTCTTGTAAATTATTCTAGACAGGATCTTTGAAGCATGAGCAATCAAGCTGACTATACGGTAATCTTCACATCTGTCAGCTCCTACTATCGTCGGTATAGCGATGATAACATTCTTCTTGAAATCAGAGGGGAACCTCACCTGTCTCATAAATCCTACACACCAAATGAAATAACCGGACCAGACCAACAAACACCTATGCAGCATAGCAGCCCAATCAGTATATCATCTATTCATGGTGCTTTGTCCCTCCCTAAGTCTTCCAATGCTCTGTTAAATTCTGATCTCAATATTAAATCTCCTTTTGCATCCTCATCAATTTACTCTTCCTTTCCATTACATGATTCTCAATCTCCCTTCCCTTATACAAACACTCTATGTAAGCTTTCCATCTCTCAACCTTTTCTTCCCTATCTGTTACAGGGTTTCCATCTGTGTCCATAATATTACAGCACTTAGTCTTCTTTTCCCCAAAGGTATTCTTAATCTCTCGATAGGCTTTGTCTACTTTCCCAAATTTCAGACAATTTTCTATACCTGCACATTTCACTTTCAACCATTCTTCTTTCGCTTCCTTGCACTTCTTGTTAACCTCATTTCTCAGACGTCTGTATTCTGCTTTCCCCTTTTCATCTCTTACATTCTTGTGTTTCCGCCTTTCATCCATCAATTCTAGTATATCCTGAGTGATCCACGGTTTTCTACCTATTGTTTCTTTCCTACCAATGTTTTCTTCTGCGGATTTTGTTATTTCAATCTTCAAAAGTGCCCATTCGTCTGCAATTGAAGTTTGTTTAGGGATTTTCATTAGTTCTTCTTTTATACTCTTCTTGAATCTTTCGTTAACATCCTATATATTCAGTCTGTCTATTTCCCACCTTTTTGGCTTTTGACTTTTCTTCAGTTTCTTCAACATTAATCTGCATTTCATTACAACCAGATTGAGGTCAGAGTTTATGTCAGCACCAGGACTGGGAGGTTTAAATGTTCAATAGTGTAGACAAGGAGGTTTAAATGCGTAACAGTATTGACTACATGGGTTAAATGTGTAAAGTATTGAATAGGAGGTTTAAATGTGTAACCGTATTGACTAGGAGGTTTAAATGTGTAATAGTATTGACTAGAGGTTTAAATAAATATGTTGATATTTGTAAGTCAATACTGGAGCTCAATCTGTAAACCAATACGGTTATTGGAATATTGAGATCCAAACCAAGGAAGGCATTACATCACTGACTCAACAATTCAACTAGTAAGTAAGAGACATGTCTCCAAAAATCGTGTGTTAATATAAAATGCAAGGAAAATAATGTCAGTTCACTATCGGAAGATGTAAGTACCTGTACACTACAAATAACTTGTCCAGTCGACCAAGAGCCTGTATGATGGATTGCGTTGTTCACCGATATAATGCAAAGCTCCCTCCGAGTCACCATATTAGAGAAACATCGCGACATGCTGTGTTATTGAGTAATAAATAGTTTAATGGTTCCGCCTGATGAATACTTTTGACTAAATATGATCACTACGTGGTCATTGGTGGGACATGTTTCGGGGCCTGATTATTATCTTTTGGCCCCTGCATCAGCCAATATGAATGAATCAATAAATGCCAAATACACTTCTGAACATTTGGACTACACAGTTTTACCCTATTGAAAGTGTTCCTAATTTATAAGACTTTATTCTAACCTAGTTTGTTTCCACTAGCAGTGATCTGCAAGATAATCAGACATTTTTTTAGATTTTTAATATGTGTTTATTGATAATCTCATACATCATATTGTGTTGCTTTAGGCCTTCCATTTTCAATCTTTCTTTTTGGTGCACCATATAAGGTTTAATGACAAGGGACTTATTAGTGTTGTGTTTTATAACTATCTTGTGTCTTATTCATTCATATTGGCTGATGAAGGGGCCACCTCGAAACACGTCCCACCAATGACCAGAGAGTGATCACATTTAATAAATGGTATTGATCAGGCGGAACCTACTTATTACTCAACTAGTTTATCGATACGGAGCCAGAATGAACCTTTTAAATTATACCTTAAATGCTGGCTTATGATAACCACGACGCCTCTTGCTTGAGACACAAAGAGTTGCAAGAGGTTAGAAAGGAGGATGGCTTAATGTTACTCCAAAATGTCTATATAAATATTAAATGTCGTTGCCGGACAAAGGCGAAAAGAGTAAATGGCAAACTTAATTAATCATGCCTATCGTAAATATTATTGCAATCAATATATAATTCAGATAAATTCAGATAATTCAGATGGTTGGTTCCTTAGTTTAGGGGTTGCGACAACGCGGTCATGTAGCCCCGTGTTTGAATTTTTCAAATAGTTCCTACTTTTGCCGCCAAACGCCACCGTCAACGACTACCAGGCCTAGTTCAGAACTTAGCTACAAGACTCCATCGCAGTCGGCTCTTGGCAACGAAATAGCAACCTAAGAGCGTTGTTTACAACCTTAATCTATACAATTTAGTTTCACACAGGTGTAATTAGTGGAAAGTTCTTTAACATGCCATTAATCTATGACATGGGACCGCCGGCTTTACTTCCCCTCCGAAGGAAGGCATACTGAGGGAAAGTCTGTATGTGGGTATGTATGTGGGTATATTTGTTCCGTATACAAATCTGCACCATTCCACCAATCTCAACCAAATTTGGCATACACACAGTTCAGGACGCAGAATAAACCGCTGGCTACATGAAATTTTGATAATTTTTCTCGTTCTCCCTATTTCGTCCTATTTGCACTCGAACAAAGCCTAGTAAAGTCAGAAAATAAGTTGATGAAGTAATGCCAAGGCCGGCCATCTACATGGCATCAGTAGCTCAAGTCGAGGCACGGCCGACTGGATGCGAGTTGCGCTCTCCACTACCGGTATAGAAAATGAGGCTCTTTACATGAGATCAAGGTAGTTACTCAGCTGGTCACACAGCACTGTCAACCCGGTATAGCACAACAAAGACTTGACACTATTTGTCAATATAATTTCTGCAATATCAAAATGAAAATTATATCACAAAATACAATAGCGTGATATTAAATGAGAGAAACTAATCATACCTTTTCACCTTATTAAAATATAATTGCATTAGGTTCACTCGATGTTTATAAAACTACATGAACTTTCCTGCTGAGTGGTATGTACATGGGTTATTTGGAAGCAACCGATATTTCAGCCCCCGCAATAATATTCGTAATCGGTGATACCTATTTCTCTGCGATGACGCTGGCAAGACCGCTGCTGCGGTCAGCTTAATGAGTGGAGAGGATTTGCGTTCTGAGAAATGAAACCCAAACATATCATAGAGTAAATTATTTCCACTGTGAACACAACTTAAACCAAACTTTCAGTTTTCATTGTCGAAAAAGATATTGCTGAAATTGTAATTTGATGATGATAGTTGATGTTAAAGGGCCTAAGATAGAGGCTATAGATCTCTTAATTCTTTGGGATGAAAATGGAGAATGTAGATAAAATGAACACTAGAACTAAGAATAACTAAAGCTTATAACCTCCTTACGGATTGTGAGAAGAATACGACAAAAACGAAGGAATAAAGAAAATAAAATAAAATAAAGGTAAAAGGGATGCTCTCAACCCTCAAAAAATGAGAATTGACGGATTTGGTAAGGTGTGCCATGAAAGGAAGATAGGAAGGGAAATAGGATAGTGTCCGCCCCAGAATCACTGGAAAAAGGAAAAAACAGAATCCTGCTCAGATAGCATCCCAAACTCAACAGCCGTGAGTCCTTGAGTGTTTATCACCCCCAGTGGTGGGGCTACACACACCCTGCCTCCTTTATGACCTCGTGCAGAAGGCAAGAGATATGATGAAAAAAAACAAGAGATATGACCCATTGAATAATGAGGGTGTCGGAAAGATGAAACAATGTCCAATTAAGGCGGGAATTTAAAAGACTCATTAGACCTCGGATATCCTAATACCGTGAGGGTCGGAAGAGAACAAGAGTTGGCCAAGGGAGGCCGACAGGAAATATGACAGAGAGGACCCTGGCACAATTAAGTGGATGCAATCGCGAACTCAGCTAGGGTCCCCTGATCGCTAACCAGCGTCCTACAAGTTGTAAGCCCCTGAAGGAGGGGGAGTGTTGTGATGTCGTAAGTGAACGAGAGGTGACTAAGGGTGGTCGACAGGAAAGATGACAGAAGGGAGCCCGGCACAAGTAAGTGAAAGCAATACCGCACTCAGCTGGGGTCCCGTGGTCACCAAACCCACATCCCATTAGTCGTAAGACCCTGGGGGATGTACTGAAGAATGATTCAACAGAATCGTAAGAAAACATTATGATACCCATTTTTCAAAAGATAACTTATGGATATGCACTGGGCGGTTGATTCCGTAGTTAATTGGATATCATCGTAGGTCTCAGAGGCAAAGAAGGCCCTATCAAGTGTGCTACTAGCAGTGGTCAACTACTATCCCAGCATTTACCTGGACAGAGTGTAGAAAAACCAACCTCAGGATAGTTTCGAACCTACGAAGTCTGGACTTGCAACAGCTGCCCTCGCAGCCGTGGTGCACGATTAAAAGATCACAACCACGGCGCGGGACTCTCAAAATGACCACTACACACAATAGACGAAGGAGTGTTTGTGTCCGGAACAAAGTTATCACCGGAAATCACGTAAGACAATCATCACACCTAACTCTGTCTCACGTAAACTCGGGAAATGAAAGCACATCCCCTATGTTCTTCCTATTTAAAGTGCAAAATGGCAAAAAAAAAATGACATACTGGATTTGAGCAGCGGCGTTCAAACCATCGTTTATAATTTACCCCAGTATTTTACAATTTCATCAGCAAACACTCCAAACAACGTAGGAATTCAGTATATTAATACCGACTACTTACAATAATTGAAACTGAAACAAAACTTCGTTGTTCTAAACGTAACACTGTGAGAAACACATTTAATTAACCTATTGAACAGCTGTTTACTAATTGCGCCTATACTTGGGTGGGAGTGCGTTCTATCGGCAACTACTGGATTTTTCGCAATTACACGTTATGCGTGGGTTCTAACTGGGAGGCCATGCCAATCCATTTTCTCCACGGCAACAGTAGTTCAAATTAGCCCATCAGGTTTCCATTTATCTCTGTAAGACACCAGGAACTCCATTTTTCACCTTATGACGAAAGATATAACGCGTAATATATTGTAAGTAATGTCTACTAGAATCGAAGTTTTATACTCACCGTTAAGGTGTGTTCTACTACAGATAAAGACGGTTATGTTTTGTTAATCAAAATGTCCTTATGCCGCATTTTTTTTATTGTTGACAGTGTCTACGTCTACCAGCTGTCTTTTGTATTACTTTTGCGTGATAATGCAGATTGATCTAGGAATAATATTTCCTTCTGTTATTCGGGTTATATTGTAATTGCTAATTATCCTGCTCTATTACTACGCTAATTTGTAATGGAACCGGATGTTAAATTATGAATTTAGTTGATAACATGTCAATAACATACGGCAATTGAACTATTAATATATATTATTATGCGATAATTTTCTGCACGAACCAAATAGTAAGTAATGATACTTTGCCATAAGAATAGCGGACCCCATTAAATCAAAAATAATCACTATTAAGAAAGTAATTTTGAAACTGACTTCTCGAGGAATTGTGTAAATACATCCCTTATTACTATTGTTGCATTCTCCGCTACGTTATTGTACTCCACAGTACTGTCCCTTTCGGCGATTTAAAGTTAGTTAATATTGAATATTAATATTGAACTTGAGTAACATCAGAAACGAGGAGAACCATGTTCTAAACTCACTTAAGGGCAAAATGAATACACAAAGCGAAATATATTGCCATGTACAGTATCTATATATAACATATAAAGACACCTCCCGGGCAACGCCGGGTACAATAGCTAGTAATTAATATTTTCCACATAATCTGAGAAGGTAATATGGCTAATCGCAATGCTGCAATCATTAAGAACAGCCAATCAGATAGACAGAAATTATAACAAGACACCTCAAAAAGTAACATACGGCACTGTCATTTATTTTGAAGAAGGATTAATAAGTACTGAATAATAAACAGCAGAGTCAATTTCAAAACTCAGTCAGCAGAAGAGCGAGGGATATTTATTGATATCTTTAGTGCCGGGAGTGTTTGGCTCGCTGCTTCTATGCGGACACCCATGGGGTGAGCTACAAATACCGCCGCGTGTGGTTGAGATAAAATGAAGGAAGATGAATGAGCAAGTTCAATTTCAAGTAGTTCCAACTTTGGCTACCAGTTGCCAATGACACCTAGCGGCGAACGTTGGAACTTGATAAGGGCGTCTCTTAAGAAGTATAAACTATAAATTTTAATACACACTACCAATTGTAGTGGTAGGTTCTTTTGCATAGATTAATGACATGGGCCCGCCGGCTTTACTTCCCCTACGAAGGAATGGATGCTGAAGGATTTTTACGCTCTTAAAAATCCGACGACTTCAGCCAGTGTTTGAACCCACGATCTTGGGCATAGCAGTTCAGCATGCTACTGACTACGCCACCGAAGCGAGGGGGAGAGGCACAGTCCCTAGTTCGTTAGAAACAGCAGAGTTTGGACTCAACATGACAAAAGCATTACATTGTTCCTGGAATATTATTCTAGACACAGCGAGAAATGTGGCAAGGTGGTCTTAGCATTACTTCAAGGTGCGCTCAGAAATATCTCCCCTTAAAGGCACCACAATTGTCATTGCGGCTCCATAAGATGTTCATTTTACCTAAGAAATCAGGCTGTTTAACTGATAAAAACCATACTTTAATAGATGGTGTCTTTTTGACACATCTCAGTCATTCATGAGTCACCGTGAACGCGATTCTCTCAAATTCTCTGCCTCGTTTCTTGATAAATATCGTTTACATTTTGGATTAAAAGGGATATGGGTAACTGCAGTTCCTATAGGAAAATGTGCTTAGCTTCTGGTTTTTCGATTTCATGATAAGCGCGTAGAGACTGGGTTTGTTGTTATAAACCTATGTGGTTGCATGTTAACTACGGTGTCACTTGGAACTAAAGGGGAAGCCAAACCGTCTCCCCCAGCGGGAAATGTGTTTATACTCAGTAACACAAATGCAAAATCCTGTCTTAAAGGCCGTAGAGAAGAATCACAACCAACAAGACGGGTAAAATATTTTGGACTTACATAGAGCTCCCAAAATATAGTTTCACCGTCAACAAGACATGCAACTTGTGAAGTAATAAAGAGCGTACGCGTGACAAGATTCAAAGACCAGACCACCAACTCAATAAACCGGTCCGTTGCTGATCTTTCGAATCACTACGTGGTTTGATTTTACACAGCTATGAGTTGACGCTTAAATTGCTAAACCTCTATGGCTCGAGCTGTGCTTCTTTCTCACTGCCACTCGATTCGGATTTGGAGCGCGATGCCTTCACCCATGAAGTGCTGCAAGTCGATGAAGATAACAGAAACTTCGTTGAGCTGGCAGTTTGATAGGCCAACCACTCGGCTGACTTCTTGTAGAACACGCTAGTCAAACATGTGGAAGTGATTTGGGATTGAAAAAAAAAAAAAAAGCTACCATCTATAGCGCTTTTAATAAAACATAAAAATAAACGCTTTGACAATAGGAAAGTTTTGGGCTTCAACGGTCTAAAAATCTCCAGTCTACGAGATAGAAAATTAAGCACTGTAAAAATGATTCGGATCAGTAGAAACAAAATATGGACCGCGCATTAAGGGCCGATGTGAAGAATGTGCGATATTTCTGGCTGCCACATTGAAGCGCTATCGAAGACACAACAGAATCACTCAATAAACGAAGCATCGTTATGAGGCACATAAACTTGCAAAACGAGGCACAATGCTGCAATTTTCAGAAGAAAACATGTAAACATTTAAGTCACGAAACTGTTTCATGGATAAAAGTCTTATTCAGAGCAATGTAAGCAATTGTTTGCATTTTACGGAACATAACGGGAACATGTTTGTCGCTCTTTTCATAAATATAATTTCCATCAGGCGATCATCATTTAAGGACCAAAACTCTTCATCTTTTATGTATATTAAGGCTTTCACGCCCCGGATTACTATACAAATAATTCATGTTTTTTTGGGCTAATTCCGTGTGTAATTAAATTATATAACAGACGTTTCGAAGGAACCTTGCCTCCTTTTTCAATGGAATCAAACAATGTGGCCAAAGAAAGTATATCAATGAGATTACAAAAAAAAAAAAAAAAAAATTCTTCTGTTCGTCACCAGAGGGCAGCTGCCAGAAATTACTGTATGGACCATGGCAGAACGGCGGACAGAGTAGTAAGTAAGGAGAAGGTAAAGGGGGCGGGGTGAAAATATAGAGACTCCTCGAAGAATGAGGATGTCCAAAACAAAAGGGGGGGGGGGGGAGGTGGGAGGGTTAGATTGATATAAGGAAACATAAACAAAAGAGAAGTGTATCTGAAAGACACCTAACATCATACAGGCAACGGCGGAAAAACAGATGGAAACTCCTCCAGTGACGAACAAAGGAGATCAAATCCAGGCTCTGTAGCCATAGAGGGAAACGTAATTTGAAATAGGTGAAGAACAGAGGAAAAGAGAGGAACCATCTTCCTAGATCTTTAATAACTGGTAGCCAAGTGTCACTTAGCTGATATCCAGTGTTTCTGTTAAAATTATTGGGGTTTTTACGAATTTCAACTGCCTCCCTTATAATTCTAGACCAGCTGTGCTTAACAAGGGCAAGCGCATGAGCATCCTTGAAACATGCATCGTGCCCTGAAGACAGGGCATGTTCAGCTATAGCTGATTTGTCAGGTGGGTTTAGACGGATGTTTCTTTGATGCGAGCTGGAATGGACCGTTATGTTTGTCCAATGTAGACTTTTCCGCAAGTACAAGGGACTTCATACACCCCAGGTTGTAGTATTGGGGACAATTTATCTTTGTTTAATCCTAAACGTTGACCAATTTTCGTCATAGTGCCGAAAACTGTTATCTTCATCTTTTGTTCGCAACACCTCTTGAAGAGATACGGTTTATTTTGTTAATGATGATCAGACGGTATGTCTGTTTATCCGTGCAAAGAGTAGTACTTAATAGCTTTTACCCACAAATCATTAACGGCTTTTAATATCGATTCTTCCATTTCCATCCGCAACTTGTCATATCGTTCATAAAATATTCATCAAGAAAGTTTTCGAGAAACACGGCCTCAGTTTTTTAAAGTACGATCATTCAATTCCTTATGCAAGCCAATAACCTGGCATTCAATCAGTGAATTTCTCTTATTGTGTCCTTAACTACTTGTTATTTTGCTTCCCAGAGATAAACATTCAAATTTTCGCTCGTTTTACAACAGATAATGTATAAGCGTAGCCGACACTGAAAAGCAACCAGATATTCAGCAAGCCCTTCTTCGCTCAGAACCGTCGACAGCAACAAATGCTAGGTTTATCTGTCCTTCTTAGGCGGAGCTGAGTCGCAAACTTTCCAGGACTTTTCCCGGTGAATGCGTTAGAAAACTTGCAGGTGCAGGTTTTAAATTGATAGAAGTCACACAGGAGTTTTCGTGCTGAGTTCCAGCGAGACAGAGTACCCACATACTTCCTAAGTGATGGTTCATCAGTCACGATAGAAGAACTACAAGTGATCTCCACATAAAACAAAGAATATAAAATAACTCTCAGCGCTGGAAGGCGGGGGTATATTTCACCGAGCAAAGAAGAATATTTCCAATACACTGAATTTTCCAAATGTATTCCTACAAAAGTTCCACATGTTTAGCTGACGAGCAAACTCCTATACAGTAAGTCCAAACATACTTTGCTCATCCCTTGGCGCAAGGGTCGGTCATACCAAATCAGCTTTCAGACAAACGTTTTGGGTAATGTTTAGAGGAGTATCGACTATTTTAAACGGATTTGATATTGCGCCTATTAAAGAATGTATTACTTTTCTCAAAACTCAATTCTCCCCACTCCTTTGGTCAATTCATGGTGTATCAAATACCTTTACTCCGATACCTTTTTGGCCCTTATCCGAAGAACAGTGCATACTTAAAATGGATTCCATTGTTGGGATACTAAAAACATTATAGCGATACTTAACTTTTTCGTAAAAGCCCATTAACGAACTTGACCAAGACTATAACCGGCTTTCTTTTATGCATAAATGATTTGACCAATATGATAGTAGTTATAGTGTCCGCAAGAAAGTTATATATCTATTCTATAAATATATATATGAATTGCTGTTGGTTAGTCTCGCTAAAACTCGAGAACGGCCGGAACGATTTGGCTAATTTTGGTCTTGAATTCTTTGTGGAAGTCCAGAGAAGGTTTAAAAGGTCAATAAATATGAATGCTGTAGCACATGAGTAGATTCAACAAATGAGTGAAGGTACGCGAATCGCTTAAACAAAGTCCCGTATGCGTTCATATAGCATTCATCCGATTGCTATGAAACTTTGGTTGTATTGTTGTGCAACCTCCTGAAAAGGTTTCTGACTTAGTAAATCCTCTTTTACAATAGGTAGCGCACGAGTAGATTCAACAAACGAGCGACGACGGGCGAAGCGTTTCAACAAAGTCCTGTATGCGTACACACACCATTCTTCCGATAGCGATGAAACTTGGGTGAGAGGTTGGGTACATTACAGGCAAGGTTTCTGTCTTAGTAAATCCATGTCATGATAGGTAGCGCACGAGTAGATTCAACAAATGAGCGACAACGCGCGAAGCGTTTCAACAAAGTCCCGTTTGCGTTCATATACTATTCATCTGATAGCGATGAAACATGGATGAGATGTTGTGTACACTTCAGGGAAAGTTTCTGGGTTAGTAAATTTACTTTACAATAGGTATCGCACAAGTAGATTAAACAAACGAGCGACGACGCGCGAAGTGTTTCAACATAGTCCCGTATACGTTCATATACCATTCGTCTGATAGCGACTAAACTTGGGTGAGTTGTTGTGTACATTCCAGGGAAAGTTTCAGGCTTAGTTAATCCATTTTACAATAGGTAGCGCTCAAGTAGATTCAACTTATGAGCGAAGGCGCGCGAAGCGTTTCAACAAAGTCCCATATGCGTTCATATACCATTTGTCCGAAAGCGATGAAACTTGGGTGATATGTTGTGTACACTTCAGGGAAGGTTTCTTGCTTAGTACATCCACTTTAAAATAGGTATCGCACAA
This sequence comes from Meconema thalassinum, assembly GCA_946902985.2. NCBI lineage: Eukaryota > Metazoa > Arthropoda > Insecta > Orthoptera > Tettigoniidae > Meconema > Meconema thalassinum. Next base: position 18,992,451 of record OX336391.1, on the reverse strand, counting down.
GTAGATTAAACAAATGAGTAACGGCGTGCGTATCGTTTAAAAAAAAACGTAAGCGTTCATACACCATTCATGCGATTGCAATGAAATTTGGAGAAATGTTTTTTCGACTCCCGCAAGGAATTCTGATTTAGTAAATCCATTTTACAATTGGTAGAGCACGATTAGATTCAATTAATGGGCGATAACGCGTGAATCGTTTGAACCAAGTCCCGCATGCATTCATATATCATTCATCCGATTATCATAAAACTTTGGGGAGTTGAACACAGTCCTTCGAAGGTGTATGTATTAGTAAATCCGTTTTTTAATGGGTGGCGCACAAGTAGATCTACAAATGAGTGTCGTCGCGCGAATCGTTTAAGCAAAAACCCGTCCGCATTCATATCCCATTCTTCCGATTGCGATGAAACTTTCATGAGTTGTTGTGTACACGCCAGGGAAGGTTTTCACTTAGTAAATCCATTTTACAATAGGTAGCGTACGAGAGTAGTATATGGGCAACGTTGGAGCAAGCCTACTTCTATGGTTAAATTTAACCTTAATGTTATTTATTTTTAAGGTCCTATTTAACCTTAAAAAATAGTTTACTTAACTTATTTTTTGTGGTCTACCTTAAACCTTAAGTTATTTTATTTTTTAATCTTGTTTATGGTTAAAGCCATCCATAACATTACCAATGAGCTTTCCAAAACTATGGCTAAAAGTAACCATGCAATTTAATCAAAATAATGCACATAAATACGTTTTATAGATAATTTTAACCATATTTATGTGCATTATTTTGGATTAAATTGCATGGTTACTTTTAGCCATAGTTTTGGAAAGCTCATTGGTAATGTTATGGATGGCTTTAACCATAAACAAGATTAAAAAATAAAATAAGTTAAGGTTAAGGTAGACCACAAAAAAATAATAAGTTAAGTAAACTATTTTTTAAGGTTAAATATGACCTTAAAAATAAATAACATTATGGTTAAATTTAACCATAGAAGTAGGCTTGCTCCAAAGTTGCCCATATACTACTCAGGAATGTTCTTTTGTGTACTGTTTCGTTTTGTAGAACTCTTCACAGTATTCTTTCTGCCTAGTTAATATGTTGAAGTTACCACATTTTCATATGACCACGCTCTATGCTTAAATTTGTTTGCTATCAGTCTCACGCGGTACATTAAGATGGCTGTGAGCGTCGATTCTGTACAAATTTTAGTTAGGTATGTATGTTTTTCTCGGCATTTCACAGCACATGTCAAAATCATATGAGCCAGAACTCTGTTGTATTGGCTGGCATGTGTGAACACAGCAAATCAATGCTGTGGAAGAAAAGTAATTCTCAATGTGATTGTTGTTATAATGTTCTTGAATTCTCGCCACGAGAGGTCTGCATCAGTAGTAAGATTTCTAACGCACATATTTTAAATAGGTTCGTGTAGTGGTGAACCACACAGCATTGAAAATTGCACTCACTAGATCACCGCCGTTAAACACAAGTTTATTTTACATGAATTTAGGTAACCAAATTCAAATAATTAGCGAGAAAATGATTAATAATTGATGACAGCAACTTATACTTGTTCTAAAATTACTCCAACGAATATTGGATCATCTCTTATATGAAAGAAAGTGTCCTGACTGACTGACTGATTCAATGACTCACTGACTCATCATCGCCCAGCCAAAACTATTTAAGTTAGAAACATGAAATTTTGGGGATACGTTCGCTGTAAGTAGAAAACGCCCATTTAGGAGGGATTTTTGGATTTTCAGATTCTAAAGGGGTCTTAAGGGGGTAGACCTGCATTCCACTGAATAACAATATCTCCCGATTGGTTGCATTGGGGAATGTGATACTCGGCATATAAACTCATCATGAAAAATAAGAAGACACGTGTCTGTGGGTTTTTCGATATGGTGTATATTATGAGGTTAAAGGGATGAAAAGTGGGGGTTGCAGGATTCCTAACGGAGCGGGTATCTCTTAAACGATGTAGGCGAAGAGTTTGAAACTCAGCGGAAAAAAATCAGCTTAAAAATAAGTAAATAGAGGTTCGACCATTTTCCCATAAATCCAATTTAAGGGGCCCATGCGGAGGGGTGAAATTCTGGGGGGAAAAACAGGAAAGAAAGTGTCCTAACTGATTGACTGACTCACTCACTCATCAAACTCAGGGGGAAAAAACTGCTTAAAAATATGTAAATAGGTGTTCGACAGATTTTTTAATAAATCCAATTTAAGGGGTTTATGGCAAGGGGTGAAATTCCGGAGAAAAAAATTAAAGAAAATGTCCTGACTCACTCATTCATCATCGCCCGGCGAAAATTATTGAAGTTAGATACATGACATTTTTGGGGATATGTTCGTTGTATTTCAAAACCGTCCACTAAGGAACGATTTTCGAATTTTCAGGTTCTAAAGGGGCCTTAAGGGGGTTAAACCTGCATGTCATTGAATAACAATATGTCACGAGTGGTTTCATTTTTGGATGTCATACTCGGCATATAAACTAAATATTAACAATAAGCAGACATATGTCTAAGGGTTTTTCGATGTGATGTATATTATCAGGTGAAAGGGGTGAAAAGTGGGGGTTGAAGGATTCCTAACGGAGAGTGTACCTCTTAAACGACATAGGCGAGAAGTTTGAAAATCAGCGGGAAAAAATCAGCTTAAAAATAAGCAAATAGGTGTTTGACCGTTTTTTCATAAATCCAATTTAAGGGGCACATGGGGAGGGGTGAAATTCTGGAGAAAAAAAAATTGAAAGAAAATGTCCTGACTGACTCACTCATCATCGCCCAGCGAAAACCATTGAAGTTGGAAGCATGAAATTTTGGGTATATGTTCGTTGCAAGTCGAAAACGCCCAATAAGGAAGGATTTTTGGATATTAAGGTTCTAAAGGGGTCTTAAGGGGGTAGATCTGCATTTCATTGAATAGCAATATATCCCGATTGGTTTCATTGGGGGATGTGATACTCGGCATATAAACACATCATTGAAAATAAGAAGACACGTGTCTGAGGGTTTTTCGATATGGTGTTTTTATGAGGTTAAAGGGATGAAAAGTGGGGGTTAAGGATTGCTAACGGAGCGTGTATCTCTTAAACGATATAGGCGAGGTGTTTGAAACTCAGCGCAAACAATCAGCGCAAAAATATGCAAATAGGTGTTCGACCGTTTTTTCTTAAATCCAATTTAAGGGGCCCATGGGGAGGGGTGAAATTCTGGGGGGAAAAATTGAAAGAAAATGTCCTGACCCACTTATCATCGCCCAGCCAAAATTATTGATGTTAAAAACAAGACATTTTGGGGATATGTTCGTTGTATGTCAAAACCGTCCTCTATGGAAGGATTTTCGAATATTCAGTTTCTAAAGGGGTCTTAAGGGGGTTAAACCTGCATTTCATTGAATAACAATATCTCACGAGTGGTTTCAATAGTGGATGTGATACTCGGCATATAAACTAATCATTAACAATAAGCAGACATATGTCTAAGGGTTTTTCGATGTGATGTATATTATAGGGTGAAAGGGGTGAAAGGTGGGGGTTGAAGGAAACCTAACGAAGCGTGTATCTCCTAAACGACATAGGCGAGAAGTTTGAAACTCAGCGGAAAAAATCAGCTTAAAAATAAGTGAATAGGTGTTCGACTGTTTTTTCATAAATTCCATTTAAGGGGCCAATGGGGTGGGGTGATATTCTGGAGAAAAAAGGAGATAAAGTGTCATAACTGACTGTCTGACCCACTCATCAAACTCAGGGGAAAAATACAGCTTCAGAACAAGTTAATAAATGTTCGAGCGTTTTTTCATAAATCCAATTCAAGAGGCCCATGGGGAGGGGGTGAAATTCTAGTAAAAAAAAGTCCTCTCGGCACGCCGGAAGGCGGAGGTAGATTTCATCGGGCAAACTTGGGGATAGGCGAAAATAGGCAGAATATGCACGTTTTCGTAGAAGGATCAGACCCCATTTATTGCGAGAAAGTATTTTATAATTGGAGCTTAATTGACTTTGTTTTTCGTCATTTTATGCATATTTTAAACATATTATTGCCTTATGGGGAAGGTAACCTTCTTGTCATTTGGGGTACATTTTTGTACTTGAGGCCACACTGTCCTTATGCAAGGTTTCGACACTGATGTGTAACTATGTAACGGTCTGTTACTTTTTCACGCAAAATTATATCTCCCGCAGAGATTTTGGTTGGTTCCTCGGTTTAGGGGCTGCGACAACGCGGTCAAGTGACCCCATGTACTTTGGGTGAGTGTAGAATCTGTCTGATAAACAGTGTGAATTGTGATGGCTGTATTAGTCTGTAATTCAGGTAAGGACTGCAGACGGTCAATTTCACGCAGTAGTTCCTAATGTTGCTACCAGATACTACCGTCAACGACACCTAGCTCTGAACTTGGCTACGAGATGCCACCACAACCAGCAACTCGCAACGAACGTTGGATCTTCCCCTACAAAGGAAAGCATATTGAGGGATTTTCCGCGCTCTTAGAACATCCGACGACTTCGGCCGGCTTTGAACCCGTGAACTTTGGCATAGAAGTTCAGCATACTACCAGTTACGTCACCGAGGCCGCTTCTCACTTAGATGGAAAACTAAATGTGATCGCATGCAAGTGCGTTGTCATGGCAACGTCTGATAGCACATCCCTCATCAATTTAGTAGTGTTGTCATGGCAACCTCTGATAGCTCTTGGCATTTTCTTATAATTCCGAAATCATTTTTCTCATCCCTTGGCGTAATGGTGGGTCATATCAAAAATTCTTTCAGACAAAAGTTTTAGGTAATTATTAGGGGAATACTGTCCATTTTGAACGGTTTTGATATTGTGCCTATTAAGAGAGATATGATAAATGTTTCCCGAAAAACCCACTTTTTCCCACCCCTTTGGTCAATGGTTGGTGCTATCAAAAAACTCTTCAAACATGAATGTTTGGGCCTTATTCGATACATAGTATGAACTTTGAATGGATTCGATATTTCAAATATTAAGAGAGTTATAGCGATATTTCACTGTTTCGAAAATAGCCCCCCATTTTCACCCCCGTCGACCGATTGTGCCCATTAACGAACTCGATCGAGATTTTATAGGGATACATATTATGTAAAATATTCAAATTGATTGGTGCAAATTTGCGGTAGTTATCGTGTCCACAAGAAAGTGATATATATATATACAAATACTAGCTGACCCGGCAGACGTTGTCCTGCCAATCAAAGAAAGTGTTAGGTAGATTTCATTAGAAAGCTAACTATTGCAATGGGTCCCATGTTTCGACTTCCGGAAAATTTCGACATATCTTCGCGTTTCACATCCCCCAGACCCCAAAACCACCGTCAGTTCAAAAGTTTATATATATTTTATGTATATATGTATCTATCTATCTATATATATATATATATATATATATATATCAGTTTCTTGTGGACACGATAACTGCCGTAATTTTGCCCCAATCAGTTTGAATTTTTTACATAATAAGTATCCCATTAAAATCTCGGTCGAGTTCGTTAATGGGCAAAATCTGTCGAAGGGGGTGAAAATGGGGGGCTTTTTTCGAAAAAGTGAAATTTCGCTATAACTCTCTTAATACGTGAAATATCGAATCCATTCAAAGTTCATAATTTGTGACGGATAAGTGCCAAAAATTTATGTCAAATAAGTTTTTTGATAGCACCAACCATTGACCAAAGGGGTGGAAAAAAGTGGGTTTTTCGGGAAACATTAATCATATCTCTCTTAATAGGCACAATATCAAAACCGTACAAAATGGACAATATTCCTCCAATAATTACCTAAAACTTTTGTCTGAAAGAATTTTTGATATGACCCACCATTACGCCACGGGGTGAGCAAAATGATTTAAATTATAAGAAAATGCCAAGTGCCAAGAGAGGTTGCCATGACAACTTTACTTTTAATTGATAAGGGATGAGCCATCAGCAGTTGCTATGACAACGCCACTGCACGAGATAACATTCAGTTTTCCATCTGTCTGTGGAAAGCGACTTCGGTATTGGAACTGGTAGCATGCTGAACTTCTATGCCCAAGGTCGCGGGTTCAAACCCGGCTGAAGTCGTCGGATTTACTAAGAGCGCTAAAAAAAATGAGTTTGCTTTCCTTCGGAGGAGAAGTTCCAACGTTCGTTGCGAGTTGATGGTTCCGGTGGCATCTAGTAGCCAAGTTCACAGATAGGTGTCGTTGATGGTAGTATTTTAGGTAGATTTCATTAGAAAGCTAACTATTGCAATGGGTACCATGTTTCGATTTCCAGAAAATTTCGACATATCTTCGCGTTTCACATCCCCCAGACCCCAAAACCACCGTCAGTTCAAAAGTTCATATATATATATATATATATATATATATATATATCAGTTTCTTGTGGACACGATAACTGCCGTAATTTTGCACCAATCACTTTGAATTTTTTACCGAATATGTATACCCGTAAAATCTCGGTCGAGTTCGATACTGGGCTAAATCGGTCGAAGGGGATGAAAATAGGGGACTTTTTTTTTCGAAAAAGTGAAATATTGCTATAACTCTCTTAATATGTGAAATATCGAATCCGTTTAAAGTTCATACTATGTGCCGGATAAAGCTCAAAAATTGATGTTTGAAGAGTTTTTTTTATAGCACCAACCATTTACCAAAGGGGTGGGAAAAAGTGGTTTTTTCGGGAAACATTAATCATATCTCTCTTAATAGGCACAATATCAAAACCGTACAAAATGGGCAATATTCCCCTAATAATTACCTAAAACTTTTGTCTGAAAGAATTTTTGATATGACCCACCATTACGCCAAGGGATGAGAAAAATGATTTCGGAATTATAAGAAAATGCCAAGAGCTATCAGTGGTTGCCATGGCAACACTACTAAATTGATGAGGGATGAGCCATCAGACGTTGCCATAACAACGCACTTGCGCGAGATCAGATTCAGATTTCCATCTGACTAAGTGTGAAGCGGCTTCGGTGACGTAACTGGTAGCATGCCCAAGGTCGCGGGTTCAAAGCCGCCAAAGTCGTCGGATTTTCTAAGAGCGCTAAAAATCCCTCAGTATGCTTTCCTTTGGAGGGGAGGTTCCAACGTTCGTTGCGAGTTGCTGATTTCGGTGGCATCTAGTAGCCAAGTTCACAGCTTGGTGTCGTTGACGGTAGTATCTGGTAGCAACATTAGGAATTACTGCTTGAAATTGAGCGTCTGCATTCCATACCTGAATTACAGACTAATACAGCCATCACAATTCACACCGTTTATCAGACAGATTCTACACTCACCCAAAGTACACGGGGTTACATGACCGCGTTGTCGCAGCCCCTAAACTGAGGAACCAACCAACATCTCTGCGGGAGATATAATTTTGAGTGAAGGAGTAACAGACCGTTACATAGTTACACATCAGTGTCCAAACCTTGCATAAGGACAGTGTGACCACAAGCATAAAAATGGACTCCAAATGACAAGAAGGTTACCGTCATCATAAGACATTAAAATGTTTAAAATATGCATAAAATGACGAAAAACAAAGTTAATTAATCTCCAATTATGAAATACTTTCACGCAATAAATGAGGTCTGATCCTTCTACGAAAGTCACTTCCTTTCCCGCCTTAATTGGCCCTTGTCTCATCTTTTCTGATTCCCTCCTTCTGCGAGGGGTCAGCCTTCTTTTTCTTTTCATGTTATCTCCTGCCTTCTGCTTAAGGCCCTCAAGGAGGCCGGGTGTATGTAGCCCCACCTCTTTTGGTGCACCCTAGATAATGCTACACCCTCAGGGGCTCACGGCTGGTGAGTTCGGGAGTTGGCGACCCCGAGGGATTCCTGAGCTGGGTCCGTTTTCCCTTTTTGTCCCTTACCTTTGGGGCGGACCCTCTCCTCTTTCACTTTCCTGTCTGCCTTTCATTGCTCTCCTTCCTACCAAGTCCCTCAATCCGCCTTCTTCGAGGGTTGAGGGCATTTCTTTTCCTCTTGTCCTTTATTTGCCTTATTCTCCTTTAGTTTTCCATTTCTTCTTCTAGTATGTAGGTTATTAGTTAGTTTTAGTTTTAAGTTCGCTTTTCATTTTCATCTTCACGATCACCCAAAACCATTAGGGGCCGATAACCTAGATGTTAGGCCCCTTAAAACAACAATTATCATCATCATCAAACTTCTACGAAAACCTGCATATTCTGCCAATTTTCGCCTATCCCCAAGTTTGTCCGGTGAAATCTACCTCCGCCTTCCGGCGTGCCGAGAGGACTTTTTTAACTTGGTTTCTTGAAGTGCTTTTGGATACACAATATTTTTTTTTCAATTTCTGTTAACTGCCTCTAAACTATCGTGAATTGAATTAACTAATTTAGAAACATTCGTTGGAGCGTGCACAACAACTCTCCAAAGTTTCATCGCAAACGGATAAATGGCTTTTAACGCATACGGGATTTGGTTTAAATGATTCGTGCGCTGTCACTCATTTGTTGAATCTACACGTGCTCTACCAACTGTGAAATGGATTTAATAAGTTAGAAAGCTTCACGTAAGAGTACACAACATTTCATCAAAGTTTCATCGCAATCGATGAATAGTATATGAACGCATACGGGATTTTGTTGGAACGCTTCGCGCCTCGTCACTCATTTCTTACATCTACTCGTGCGCTACCAATATTGTAAAGTAGATTTACCAAGTTGAACACCTTCCCTGGCGTGTGCACAACAACTCATCAAAGTTTCATCGGAATCAGATGAATGACATATGAACGCATAAGTGATTTTCTTTAAACGATTCGCGTGCCGTCACTCATTTGTTGAATCTACTCATGCGCTACCTATTGTAAAATAGATTTACTAAGCCTGAAACCTTCTCTGGCGTGTACTCAATGATTCACCAAGGTTTGATCGCAATCGGATGAATGATATATGACCGCATATGGGACATTGTGGAAACGATTCGCGCGCCGTCGCTCATTTGTTGAATCTACTCGTGCGCTACTTATTAAAAACTGGATTTACTAAGACAGAAACATTTCCTGGAGTGTACAGAACAATTCCCCAAAGTTTCATCGCAATCTGATAAATGGTATATGGCCGCATACGGTATTTTGTTGAAATGATTCGCGTGCCGTCACACATTTGTTGAATCTACTCGTGCGCTACCTATTGTAAAATGGATTTATTAAGCCAGAAACCTTCCGTAGTGTGTACACAACATCTCACCCAAGTTTCATCGTAATCGGACGAATGGTATTTGAACGCATACGGGACCTTTTTGAAACGCTTCGTGTGTCGTCGCTCATTTGTTGAATCTACTCGTGCGAAACCTCCTGTGAAATGTATTTACTATGTTAGAAACCCTCACGTAAGTGTACACAACATCTCACCCAAGTTTCATTGCAATCGGATGAGGTTGGTATGAGTGACTAATATAACGCACGTTTCTGTGCTCCGTGTTTATAAGTCAAATAGTTTAGTAAAGTGCACTGCTCGGGACAAGGATATGTTCACACTGAATCGGTGAGTAATAAAGATCATTTGGATGTATAAATCTTAATACAACATCAATGGACTAGCAACATCTAGGATATTTTCTAAGCGTGTGGATGCATAACCAACAAAAGCGACTTTCAACTGTTCGTTTGAACGCCAGTGCTACCACCCAGCGAAACAATAATCTGTGACTCAAGTGCACCCCGACAGTCAACTGTTTCTGCTGCACCGCCCTCTTGAAATAAACATATTCTTGGCGTGCCTCCTAGCTGCATCACTGGAACCAACTAGAAAAGAAAGGAGTACGCAGTGGAAATGGATGTTAATTTCTGACCTGTGCTGGGCCCGTACTTGCAGGCCAGATGTGCCGAGTGACTCCAGACTCCGTGAAGGTGGTCCCACGACGAGTGGTAGGAATACCCTCCTGGTGCTAGAAAGCTAGAATAAGTTAGGCCTAGGTTTGAAGAGAGAGAGAGAGAGAGAGAGCAGCCCGATCGCCAAACACTACTAAATAAGACACATGGGTAAAGAAATGGAAATTTAATGAATTGAAACCGAACACACAAAGAAACCCGGCCAGAATAACACACACAAAAAAGAATACCCTTCACCTAGGGGTCAAATAAAGTCACTTTCAAACGGGGAAGATAAATATAAATAACAATAAATAACTTACGATAGTAAATAACGTTAACAAATTAAATTCATACCTGTGCTCACTTCGGTGAAAACGATGTAAAAAGGGAGGAAGTAAAAGATCAAGAGGCAATCGAGCCGGTCGCTGGTCAACAACAATCACTTCTCAGCCTAGAGATGGATGGTTGTCATGACGACCACAAATAACAAGCATAGCAAAGATAAAACAAGAGGCTGTGTGCGTGTCGCAGAGGCTGTGGCGAGCAATGGGGATGCGATCGAGCTGGCAGTCCCCAGAGAAAAGAAATGCAAAAACCAAAGATACTACAAGGAGAAACAAATGACGTCAGGTGTCCGTGAAATATATCAAGATACATACACGCAGTCAAACACACAAAATGCCAGCCGACGATGCAGAAATAAAACTCAAAGCAACTCGTGCTTGTAGGTAGTCTAGCAAAACATGCTAAACCTATATGGTCCCCAACTTACGTTCCGAGTTCGAGCTGAATACGGTAAGGCCTACTTAAAGTTACCGCCGTGATCCAGTTGCCCGAAGCATGGAATGAAGGGAAAACATAAGGGCTAAAATATATGGTGTCATGCCTCGTGTTAGGAGAATGGTCGAAACGCCAACGTCCACAAACCACGGGAGACCCATTCGAAGATATGCCCAATCAAAACAGCATCAATGCACCTGGCAGCAAGAAAAACATACACTCACAAAATCACTCGCAGATATATTTCACGGCACAAATAAAAGGTTAAACGAAGACTCAAACAAAATAAAACAGGAGACCGCCATTACGATTGGTTCCACAGCAAATCCAAGCACACGACGAAGATCAAAAAGAAAGGTTAAATTTAGGAAATGAGCATAGTGGACACAAGGTTAGATGTATTACTTACATGAGTAAATGGAAGGCTTCGGCATAATAACAATGTTAAATAAAAAGGAAAACATTACATTTTAAATAATAAGGCGGAGAGCCTCAAGGCACGTCCGGACAGAAAGTATCTCACATGGCGTCTCAGTCAACCGGGACGGCCGCCAAAGAAAATAATGAAATGAGAGATGTTAAACATGGCTCAGGATCCACACCACCCCCCCAAAAAGAAAAATTATTTATAATAATAAAATATTTTTCTTTTTACATCACTAAGTACCACCGCTTTGAAATCAAACATGTCCCAAGTGTTCCTAAATACACAACATCCTTATCACACAGGTGGTTTGTCAACAACTATAACAGTACACAAAATATGAGGGGGGAGGGTGATCGATATAACAATCACTTAAGCAATTGAGCCATATCAGAAAGAATACAGTTATAAAATGAAGTAATATATAAAAATAATCAGATCGCTTCGGCGATCGCAATATCAGGACAGAACTCCTTCGGGGTCCCCAAAGGCGCGCGTTCCTTTGACGACCCCTGGGCTTGTCATAATGGTATTACGGTTCGCCTGAGCGTTACAATGACAAGAAAAGTAGATAGAGACACGGACGAAAATCATAAACAAAAGACTTTCGCCCTTTGACGCCGAAGTCTGCCATTCTCCTTATACCCATCATGAAAGTGACGTATTAAAATAACAGAAGCGATATAATGTGTCCATTATTTATAGAATATAAATTCTCTACTGGCCGAATTCGCAAAAATACATATTTTTACAATAAATATTAAGTTACACAGAGTATGTAGGCCTATTTCTTCTTGTATTATTTTCTTTCTTGAGCTCGTAAATTTGTTCTTGACTCTGCCTCGGTCAAAATTGGTTCAATAATAGGCAGGTCAAGGAGACGCCATATGAATACTAGCTTCCTTGGATAACATAAGCAAATTATGATTGGCTAACCTACGCAGAAAAAGGACAACATTAATCACAGAAAATAAGAAGGTTACACAATAAATGGTTTCAATTGAGATATGTGAGCTCTGGATACGTCGGTGGGATTCTCCTTGGAGATCAATTCAACAGTGACAGGTGTTAAAAATCTAGTTATAGTTTTGGGCGTGCTCCAGAGAAGCATTAGCTTAGCTGACTCCTTATTCTTGGCCGAACTCTGTGGGTGCAGGCGCACTAGCACGTCGTCATTCACCTGAAAACAAACAGGTTGCCTACCCTTGTTATAGCGAGACGCCACGCGATCTCGTGCCCTTTTCAGATGCCGTACAGCAACTTCCCATTTTTCTTTGACTGAGGTACGGTGGGATGGCGCAGCCAGATAATCTATTTTCCACTGAAGCTGAAGTGGATCAACAATACGCCTTCCTAAAAACAATTCCGAAGGGGTAGAATTCGTCGATTCATGAAGAGCAGTGTTAAATCCTAAGGAGAAAAACTGAAGATTTGCGTCCCAACGTGACTGATCTGCGTTGTGGAACGCACTCAAGCAAGCCTTCAAGTTACGATGAAACCTTTCAACGTGATTTGGCTGAGGGTGGTAGGGTGCCAAAAAGACATGATCAATTCCCCAAGAAAAACACATTGATCTAAAAGACTTGGACCGGAAAACGCTCGCGTTATCGGACACTAAAAACTTTGGAGGACCAAAAACACCAAAAATATGATTGGTCAAAAGCCTAACAGTGGTACGTGTCGTGATTTCCCTGACAGGAAATAACCATACAAATTTTGAAAATCCATCAACGACAGTAAGTATTGCTTGATGACCAGAAGATGACCTAACTAGGGGACCAAAATAATCTATAAACAGGCGCTCATTAGGATATGACATCGTGTCAGCGTGGTGAAGTCCAATGCGAGAATTCCTTGCTGGCTTAGAACGTTGACACGTAACACATTTTCGGACGAAAGCAAAAGCATCCGCTTTCAAATGAGGCCAGAAGAATTCCTGAGAGATTTTATGGAAAGTCTTCGTCATACCTAAATGTAATCCAAAACAGGATTCATGGAAATACGCCAAGAGCATACTTCGTATATTCTCTGGCACGAAAATCCTACATTTCGAAGATCGAGGAGCGGTATGCACTATAACATCATTGCGCAATGAAAACTCAGATACACCAGGATCTTTCCCGAGAATTTTTTCACGCAATGTGACACAAAATGGGTCATCTGCTTGGTACGTACGGATGTCAGTAAATGACCATGGAATGTGTTGGAGAAGATTCACTGGCTCGGGGATCTCAACAATGGGAGGAGGTTCCTCAAACATGCGTGACAAACAATCCGCTACAACATTTTCACTGCCTCTGACGTGAATGATGTCAAAGCTGAAAGAGGATAGACGAAGAATCCAACGATTTATACGTCCCAATTTTTTGACATGCGAGCGCATCCAGGACAGAGCTTCATTGTCGGTATACACTATGAAATGCCGATGTTCTAGAAAAGATCTGAAACGTTCACAGCCGAATACGACAGCCAGACTTTCTTTCTCGAAAGTGGAATACCGGCGTTCGCAATCGTTTAGCATTCGACTGGCAAAAGCGATGGGTGCCAAATTACCATCCACCTGCTGACTAAGCACACAAGAAACTGCGACATCACTCGCATCACAATGTAACATAAAATCTTTCCCAAAATCCGGAGTTCGAAGGACGGGAGCAGAAGAAAGACATTCTTTCAATTTATCAAAGGCGAGACACTGGTCGGGGCTCCACACGAATCGTACATTCTTCTTCTTCAAATAATTCAGGGGCGCTGAAATGTCCGAAAAGCCCTTAATGAACCTACTGTAAAAGCCCGCCATTCCCAAAAAACGTCGGACTGCTTTCACATTCGTGGGAGTAGGGAACTCTTGGATACATTGGACACGCTCAGGGTTCACTTCTATGCCCACATCCGAAAGAATGTGACCTAAAAATTTGATCTGCTTCGAAGCCAAAGAGATTTTGTCCGGGTTAACAGTGAGTCCGGCTCTGCGAAGACGACATAGGACTTCACGTAAATGGATCAGGTGATCCTCAAAAGACTGACTGTAAATCACGAGGTCATCTAGATAGTTAAACACAGATGAATACTTTAAATCTCCAAATAACTCGTCCAAAACCCTACTCAATACTTGTCCGCCGATAGAAATGCCCATGGGTAACTTATTGAACTCAAAAAGGCCGAACGGAGTGGAGAACGCAGTTACCTTACGGCTCTCGGGATCGAGAGGAATTTGATAATATGCACAGTTCAAATCTAGGACGGAATAGTACTTCGCCCCGTGAAAATGCTGAAAAGCGCTCTCCAGAGTTGGAAGAGGAAAGTTGTCGAACACCACCTTAGAATTGAGTCGACGATAATCAACTACTAAACGAAAAGTACCCTCTTTCTTAGGCACCAGGAATGCTGGACTACCATAAGAAGACTTAGAAGGACTCACAACACCGCGTGCCTTAAGATCATCAATATATTCTCTCATGGCAATGAGTTTGGGTGGAGAGCACGAAAATGGCGCCGACCTAACTGGAACCTCATCAGTTAAATCAATATGACACTCGTAGCCGATAGCGGAACCCAGTTCCGACGTGAGAACATCTGGAAATTCATTCACCAAATCAGATAAAGCGTCACGTTGACTCGTGAATAAAGTAGGAGGGATTAGAACAGCAGAGATACCAGAAAAATTACAAGGAACACTCGCTTCACAAGTATTAAAATGAAACCGCTCCTTGGATTTAAACAAAAAACTGAAGGAATGATCCGAAAAATCAAGCCTCAACCCTGCTTTGTGCATAAAATCAGAACCTAAGATCATAGGCGTAGATAAGTCATCCACCACATGGAAGTTCCAATCCCAAGAATAACCACATATCTTAATATGACATGTTACAACGCTAGAAACAGAAATAGATGACTTCACCGCAGAATAAAATTTCAAACCCCCATCTTGTGGACAAATCTGAGTAACAGGAAGCTGTTCCGCGATGGAGCGCTGAATAAATGAACGTGAAGCACCAGAATCCAGAAAAGCGGGTATCGACAATTTCTTAACACTTACAGGGACCCAAGGACAGAAGTTTCCAGTCGTGGAAATGTTCATTTCCCGGCGAACTTCATTGCATGGCCACTCCGGCGGGTCTAAACCGGGGACCCATGCTCGTTTCCCTGACGCGAAGCACATCTAGGACAGGCTATGTGCGTCACGTCACGAAGACCACATGTGTGACAAAACACACGAGAGGGCGCACGGCAGGAATTAAAATGATGCCCCAAACGATCACAATTCCAACATTTTATACGGTTATACATGTTCGGGTTTCGAGGTAACTGTTGATCCTGAGGAGCGGGATTCGCAGAAGAAGTAGCATTGGGAATACTCCCGACAATATGCGAGTGGGGACGGTTAACTGCCCGGTCCTCCTGACGAGATATTGAAGATGGGTGCGCAGTCCTCTGAATCTGGGATTGCGCGCATGCAGTCTCTGGAAACAAACTGTCAGAGGGGAGGGGTGGGGGTACATATGACTTGCGCAGGCGCCGATTGAACTCGCATTCACGTCCTTGATCAACAATGTCAGCCACACTATACACACTGGACCGGCGTATGAAAGATTTGTACTCAGGTGCTAGATTTCTATACACAATATCAACAGTTTCAATAAGGGGAAGGGGCTGCGACAACCTACTTATTAAAGTCATTAGCCCAGTAACAAAATCGTCTACAGGCTCTTCCAAACCCTGGGTACGGCGATGAATTTCAGCCTTCAAGTCATGTTCAAAATCATAAGTCGTAAACCGCTCCTTTATTGACTTACAGAAATCAACCCACGAGATGAAAGATCTGTTGGTAAGTCGATACCATTTTAAAGCTAAGCCACTCAACAATAACGGTAGGCAGACAACAATGTCGTCTGGTTCGAGGTCATAACAATGGCAGAGTTCACTGACCCTGTCTAAGAACTCAAATACAGACGAAACTCCCAGTTCACCAGAAAATGAAATTCCCCACTTGGACACTATATTGGCTACGCCTCCCTTGCGATGGCCTTTCACCTCAGTCAATGGATTAGTGTCTTTCCCACAGACACTTTCAAACGATAGCAGATCATCGTCAGACTGGATGAGCTCCTTCTTCACGTTACAACCTGGGAGAGAATACATGGCTAAACTACAGAAGTACTGCTAGCTACAATTCAAAACAATAACTACAAATGTCTTGCCTCCGTCCTGCGCCTGAAATGAGTACGAAACAAGAAGTAGGGTTGGTTAGTACATTACCAATGCTGGGGTTCGTTGATAGGGTCCAACTCATTGCACTCTCCTTACAGTTTGTTATTTTTATGGTCCATACTCCTTGGAAGTTCACATTGACTCTCAATATTTGTTTGCATAGTATGCAATAGGGAACATGAAACAGAATAAAAACAACATTGAAAAATATGCAGCGAAATATTAAAATCCAATGGATATGGCTAAGCGACCAGGAGACTTAACCTCGCAACTGATACCATCTGCACCGCCCTCTTGAAATAAACATATTCTTGGCGTGCCTCCTAGCTGCATCACTGGAACCAACTAGAAAAGAAAGGAGTACGCAGTGGAAATGGATGTTAATTTCTGACCTGTGCTGGGCCCGTACTTGCAGGCCAGATGTGCCGAGCGACTCCAGACTCCGTGAAGGTGGTCCCACGACGAGTGGTAGGAATACCCTCCTGGTGCTAGAAAGCTAGAATAAGTTAGGCCTAGGTTTGAAGAGAGAGAGAGAGAGAGAGAGCAGCCCGATCGCCAAACACTACTAAATAAGACACATGGGTAAAGAAATGGAAATTTAATGAATTGAAACCGAACACACAAAGAAACCCGGCCAGATTAACACACACAAAAAAGAATACCCTTCACCTAGGGGTCAAATAAAGTCACTTTCAAACGGGGAAGATAAATATAAATAACAATAAATAACTTACGATAGTAAATAACGTTAACAAATTAAATTCATACCTGTGCTCACTTCGGTGAAAACGATGTAAAAAGGGAGGAAGTAAAAGATCAAGAGGCAATCGAGCCGGTCGCTGGTCAACAACAATCACTTCTCAGCCTAGAGATGGATGGTTGTCATGACGACCACAAATAACAAGCATAGCAAAGATAAAACAAGAGGCTGTGTGCGTGTCGCAGAGGCTGTGGCGAGCAATGGGGATGCGATCGAGCTGGCAGTCCCCAGAGAAAAGAAATGCAAAAACCAAAGATACTACAAGGAGAAACAAATGACGTCAGGTGTCCGTGAAATATATCAAGATACATACACGCAGTCAAACACACAAAATGCCAGCCGACGATGCAGAAATAAAACTCAAAGCAACTCGTGCTTGTAGGTAGTCTAGCAAAACATGCTAAACCTATATGGTCCCCAACTTACGTTCCGAGTTCGAGCTGAATACGGTAAGGCCTACTTAAAGTTACCGCCGTGATCCAGTTGCCCGAAGCATGGAATGAAGGGAAAACATAAGGGCTCAAATATATGGTGTCATGCCTCGTGTTGGGAGAATGGTCGAAACGCCAACGTCCACAAACCACGGGAGACCCATTCGAAGATATGCCCAATCAAAACAGCATCAATGCACCTGGCAGCAAGAAAAACATACACTCACAAAATCACTCGCAGATATATTTCACGGCACAAATAAAAGGTTAAACGAAGACTCAAACAAAATAAAACAGGAGACCGCCATTACGATTGGTTCCACAGCAAATCCAAGCACACGACGAAGATCAAAAAGAAAGGTTAAATTTAGGAAATGAGCATAGTGGACACAAGGTTAGATGTATTACTTACATGAGTAAATGGAAGGCTTCGGCATAATAACAATGTTAAATAAAAAGGAAAACATTACATTTTAAATAATAAGGCGGAGAGCCTCAAGGCACGTCCGGACAGAAAGTATCTCACATGGCGTCTCAGTCAACCGGGACGGCCGCCAAAGAAAATAAAGAAATGAGAGATGTTAAACATGGCTCACTGCCAACCACTGCCAAACAAATTTCCGACTTGAACGCTACCCTATATCCTTGTCCGCATCAGCGCTAGTGAGCTCTCGCACAAATATTAAACAGTGAAGTGGCGAGTTACGTACTGCCAAAGAATTAATAATACACCTTTCACATCTAAAGCAGTGCCTTTACAATACTAGTAGCATTATTAGGAGCCAGAGCAATAATGGGTGTCTGTTTCGAGTGCAACAAGGCGGTGTCCAGGCAAGACATCAATGCAAAAATTAAATGTGCTGTATGTAAAAACTGGTATCATAATTATTGTGTAAATTTAAAAGAAGATGATCTCAAGTCCATAATTTCTTCGCACAAACAATGGAAATGTAATAAGTGTCCCAAGAAGAAGCTTAGCCTACATGAAGAGGGAAAGAATCAGTTAGCCCTACCTAACAACGACGAAGTTTTTAACTTATTGACTAATTTAAACAAAGAAATTTCTGAGTTAAAGGTATTGTGTAAACAGAGGGAAACTGATTTGGGGCGGTCGTTAGATCTGGTGCACGAGAAATTGGACGAAAATAAGGAAACCCTGCGGAAACAAGCAGAAACTATTAAAGATTGCAGGCAAGCAATTGAAGAGATGCATCAGGAGAACCTAAAGTTAAAGAAAGAAAACATGGAACTAAAATCAAGACTTACTGATTCTGAGCAATACTCAAGGATCAATATGATAGAAATACATGGTATACCGTCAAACCCTGCAGAGGACACAAGCAGGTTGGTTCAAGAAGTCGCGCGAACACTCCACGTAGAACTGAAAGAGGAACATATTGACGCTTGCCACAGACTTCCCCCTCGTAACAATTCCCAGATTGCGCCTATAATCGTGAAATTTACAAGACGTCACTACAAAGAAGAAATCCTCAGACAACGGAGAATTAAACGTAATCTGAGTACCCTTGACCTTGGATACACCTACAACAACCCGGTGTATATAAATGAAAGCCTTTGCGGGGAGCGGAAAAAACTTCTAGCAAAGGCAAGGGAAGTGAAACGAGCGAAGGACCTAAAGCACTTATGGACAAAGAATGGCAGAATACTCATGAGGAAACACGACCACTCTCAGGTAATCTCCATCAACACTGAAGAGGACCTTGACAAACTTTAACCTGAACATTGAAGATGACTCATAAGAAAAAAGAAACCATCATTTACTACCAGAACGTAAGAGGACTACGGACCAAATCCAATACTTTATTTTTAAATACACTGTCAAATAACTATGATATTATTTGTCTTTCAGAAACATGGCTTCTTGAGGGTGTAAGCAGTTCTGAGCTCTTTGATGACAGATATATTGTGTATAGGAAAGACCGAGATTTTTCTTTAAGTTCCAAGAAAGATGGTGGTGGAATTTTAATAAGTGTTAAAAGTACAATACATTCGAAGAGAATGCCAATGTTAGAATCGGATACCGAATCATTATGGATTAAAGTTTCATTCAACAACAGGGAATGTTATATATGTGTTCCATACTTTCCGCCGAATTCCAATATAGAAGCATACAAATCATTTTATGAGAAAATAGAAGAAAATATGCAGTTATTTAAAGATTACGATATTTGTATCATTGGTGACTTTAATTTACCGGAAGTAACTGATAAATCTTACAATCTATTGAAGGGTTCAAACAAATCCAAAGAGTTACAGAATTGTTTGCACCTGCTGAATGCCAGGCTGTTTAAAGATATAAAGAATGTTAATGGGAGAACTCTTGATTTAATAATCAGTAACATTGACCAGTTGCATATCCTGGAAGAAACCGACCCCTTAGTCCGATTAGATGAAAATCATCCAGCATTGCAAATTATATACAAACAGGGGAAAATAACCAGATCACATGAAAGTTCAACCTATGAATATAACTTCCTCAAGGCAGACTTCTTAAAATTGTATGAATTAGTGAAAAAATGCAATTGGGATAACATGAATAATTGTAGAAATGTAAACGAAGCTGTTGATATCTTTTATGACAAAATATACTCTATAATTGACCAGTGCGTTCCAAAGACAAAACATTACAAGCGCACATATCCTGTTTGGTTCACTCAGTCCATAATATCAAATTTAAAGCTAAAGGAAAAATATAGAAAAAAGAAAAATTTATCCGAATAATACTTAAATAATTATACTCAACTTAGATCTAAAACTAAAATAGACATAAAAAAAGCATATGATGACTATGTAGCTCTTACTGAGCGGAACATGGAAAAAGATAGCAACAGCTTCTGGAACTTTATAAAAAATAGAAAGGAGCGTAGAGGATCAGGATTGGCGATGGAATATGAAGGTAAAGAATATTGTAAATCACTGGAAATTGCCAATTGTTTCGCTGACTATTTCAAATCAGTATATTCGCAAACTATTCCCAACTATAATTTGAACACAAACAGCAATAACGTAAAGCAACATTATTTTCAAAATTATTTGGTTATATCTGAAGTCACCGAGGATATGGTTGAATTCGCCATTAAGAAACTAAAACCAAAAAAGTCAGCGGGGCCTGATGGGTTACCACCATACCTCTTTAAAGGCTGTAAGGAATATATTACTAAACCACTGACTATAATATACAATCTCATACTGAAGACCAGCACATTTCCAGATAAATGGAAACATACAAAAGTAACACCAATTCTAAAATCCGGAAACTCAGTTCAGATTAAGAATTACAGACCTGTAGCTGTATCGTCATCTCCAGCTAAGATATTTGAGAGTATTTTGTATAGTCATATTTTTCAACATGTTAAAGTGATCATTTCCCCATATCAGCATGGATTTATACCAAACAGGTCAACCGTGACTAACCTTATTAATTTTACGCAATTTGTATCCACGGAGCTAGATCACAAAGGCCAAGTAGATGTAATATATACTGACTTTCAGAAGGCATTTGACAAAGTAGATCATGACGTACTCATCACTAAACTATCAACGTATAATTTTTCTAAACCACTGTTTCGTCTGCTGATTTCATACCTGAAGAACAAAACACAAGTTGTGAAATATAAAACGCAACTATCCAAAGCATTTCCCACCAACTCAGGAGTTCCTCAGGGATCTAACTTAGGGCCATTACTATTCTTATTATTTTTAAACGACATCTCTGATAAAGTTCGACACTCCGAAATTTTATTATTCGCAGACGATATAAAATTATATAAATCAATACATGACCCTTACGATTGTATCAAACTTCAAAATGATTTAAATGAACTAAACCTATGGACGAAAGAAAATAAATTGCCATTTAACATCAGTAAATGCAAGCAAATTAATTTTACTAGGCGAAAAAATTACATAAAGTTTCACTATGACATTGACGGGGAAGGCTTACTAAAAATTCATGAAGTTCAAGATCTGGGAATTGTATTTACCAATGATCTGAATTTTCAAAGACATATAGAGAAAATTGTCTCTAAAGCACATAAATGCATGGGATTTGTAATAAGAAATTCATTTAATTTCTCCTATGGGATTTTAATATTGCTCTTTAATGCCTTCATCAGATCACAACTAGAATATGCTTCAGTTATATGGAATCCATACACATTGAAACATAATAAGCTTATAGAGAACATCCAAAAGAAATTCTTAAAATATGTATATTACAAAAGATTTGGCTATTATCCCTCTTACGAATCGTACACATTTATATTACTGTCCTTCAATGTCAGAAAACTATCTCACAGGCGAAATTGTCAGGGCCTGCTTTTTCTCTATAAAATAGTAAACAATAAAATTGACGACGCTAAAATTCGAGAGAGAATTACGTTATATGTACCAGCTGTGAAACCTAGTAGATTCCGAAACATTTTCTTTATTCCGAGAGTTCACACAGACAACCATAAAAACTCGCCGATTAACAAAATTTTATCCCACTATAATAAAGTTCATCATCTTGACTTAGATATTTTCAGTATGTCAGAAAACCAGTTTGCAGCGTCCTGTGATAAACTGCTAGATGTCTTGTAATATATTGTACTGTATTCAGCCCATTTCCTTCTCATACCTAACCTTCCTTTTCTTCTTCTTCTTCTTCTATTATTATTATTATTATTATTATTATTTACAACGTGTTTCTCTATCTATATCTTCTCTTTATGTATCTTTTGTTTTTCTATTTATATATTGTTGTATATTATATGATTCTAGTAGTGAGCAATGTAATTGGGGCTTCCTGTAATGTTCACAACATAAATAAATAAATAAATAAATAAATAAATAAATAAATAAATAAATAAATAAATGGTATATGAACGCATACGGGACTTTGATTAAAAGTTCGCGCGTCGTTGCTCATTTGTTGAATCTACTCGTGAGCTACCTATTGTAAAATGGAATTACTAAGTTAGAAACCCTCACGTAAGTGTACACAACATCTCACCCAAGTTTCATGGCTATCGGACGAATGGTATTTGAACGCATACGGGACTTTGTTGAAACCCTTCGGACGTCGCCGCTCATTTGTTGAATCTACTCGTGCGCATTCTCCTGTGGAATGGATTACTAAGTTAGAAGCCTTCACTTAAGTGTACACAACAACTCATCAAAGTTTCATCACAATCTATGAATGGAATATAAACTTATACGGGATTTTGTTGAAACGCTTCGAGCGTCGTCACTCATTTGTTGAATCTAGTCGTGCGCTACCTAATGTGAAATTGATTTACTAAGCCAGAAGCCTTCCCTGGAGTGTACACAACATCTCACCCAAGTTTCATCGCTATCGGACGAATGGTATTAGAACGCATACGGGACCTTTTTGAAACGCTTCGCGCGTCGTCGCTCATTTGTTGAATGTATTCGTGCGCTATCTATTGCAAAATGGATTTACTAAGCCAAACACCTTCCCTGGAGCTCACTCAACATATCACCCAAGTGTCATGGCAATCGGATGAATGTGATATGAACGCATACGGGACTTTGAAACGTTCTAACGTGCAGAGACAAACAGTAGAATTCGACATCACTGCCACCTTTGGTATAAAACACAACTTTTCGCCACGGGCGGAGTGTATGTAATGGCGGTAGTTGCACAGGTTGCGACCAGGTGGCTCTAACGTGCAGAGGCAAACCGTACAAAGACATCAGCTTTCACGAAGGCCAAGGCTAGTGGTTTCCATGACGATTGTTTTTGACTGTTTGTTGTGGTTCTAAAATTGTGTGTAAATTGTGGTTCTAAAATTGTGTTTATTCCACCTACCGGGTCAGATTGTGAATCTAAACCATACATGTACCCACCCTAATATACATACCAAATTCCATCAAAATCGGTTCAGTCGTTTAGGAGGAGTTCAGTCACATACACACGTGTCGAAGAATTATATATATAAAGACAAGCTGACCCGGCAGACGTTGTCCTGCCAATCAAAGAAAGTGTTGTAACTTTGTTTCTTGAAGTGCTTTCGGATACACAATATTTTTTCAATTTCTGTTAACTGCCTCTATACTATCGTGAATTGAATTAATTAATTTAGAAACATTCGTCGGAGCGTGCACAACAAATCTCCAAAGTTTCATCGCAAACCGATAAATGGCATTTAACGCATACTCGATTTGGTTTAAATGATTCGTGCGCTGTCACTCATTTGTTGAATCTACTCACGCTCTACCAACTGTGAAATGGATTTACTAAGTTAGAAAGCTTCACGTAAGTGTACACAACAACTCATCAATGTTTCATCGCAATCGATGAATAGTATATGAATGCATACAGGATTTTGTTGGAACGCTTCGCACGTCGTCACTCATTTGTTAAATCTACTCGTGCGCTACGAATATTGTAAAATGGATTTACCAAGTTGAACACCTTCCCTCGCGTGTACACGACTCATCAAAGTTTCATCGGAATCAGATGAATGAAATATGAAGGCATAAGTGATTTTCTTTAAACGATTCGCGTGCCGTCACTCATTTGTTGAATCTACTCATGCGCTACCTATTGCAAAATAGATTTACTAAGCCTGAAACCTTCTCTGGCGTGTACTCAATGATTCACCAAGGTTTGATCGCAATCGGATGAATGATATATGACCGCATACGGGACATTGTGGAAACGATTCGCGCGCCGTCGCTCATTTGTTGAATCTACTCGTGCGCTACTTATTAAAAACTGGATTTACTAAGACAGAAACATTTCCTGGAGTGTACACAACAATTCACCAAAGTTTCATCGCAATCGGATAAATGGTATATGGACGCATACGGTACTTTGTTGAAATGATTCGCGTGCCGTCACACATTTGTTGAATCTACTCGTGCGCTACCTATTGTAAAATGGATTTATTAAGACAGAAACCTTCCGTAGGGTGTACACAACATCTCACCCAATTTTTATCGTAATCGGACGAATGGTATTTGAACGCATACGGGACCTTATTGAAACGCTTCGCGCGTCGTCGCTCATTTGTTGAATCTATTCGTGCGAAACCTCCTGTGAAATGGACTTACTAAGTTAGAAACCCTCACGTAAGTGTACACAAAATTTCACCCAAGTTTCATTGCAATCGGATGAATGGTATATGAACGCATACGGAACTTTGATTAAAAGTTCGCGCGTCGTTGCTCATTTGTTGAATCTACTCGTGAGCTACCTCTTGTAAAATGGATTTACTAAGTTAGTAACCCTCACGTAAGTGTACACAACATCTCACCCAAGTTTCATCGCTATCGGACGAATGGTATTTGAACGCATACCGGGCCTTTTTGAAACGCTTCGCGCGCGTCGCTCATTTGTTGAATCTATTCGTGCGCTCTTTATTGTAAAATGGATTTACTAAGCCAAACACCTTCCCTGGAGCTCACTCAACATATCACTCAAGTATCATGGCAATCGGATGAATGGCATATGAACGCATACGGGACTTTGAAACGCTCTAACGTGCAGAGACAAACGGTAGAATTCGACATCACTGCCACCTTTGGTATAAAACACAACTTTTCGCCACGGGCGGAGTGTATGTAATGGCGGTAGTTGCACAGGTTGCGACCAAGTGGCTCTAACGTGCAGAGACAAACCGTCCAAAGACATGAGCTTTCACGAAGGCCAAGGCTAGTGTTTTCCATGACGACTGTTTTTGACTGTATATTGTGGTTCTAAAATTGTGTGTAAATTGTGGTTCTAAAATTGTGTTCATTCCACCTACCGGGTCAGATTGTGAATCTAAACCATACATGGACCCACCCTAATATACATACCAAATTCCATCAAAATCGGTTCAGTCGTTTAGGAGGAGTTCAGTCACATACACACGCGTCGAAGAATTATATATATAAAGATATATATATATATATATATATATATATATACACATAAATTGTATATAAACTTTTAAACTGACGGTGGTTTTGGGGTCTAGGGGATGTGAAACGTGAAGATATGTCAAAATTTTCCGGAAGTCGAAACATGGTACCCATTGCAATAGTTAGCTTTCTAATGAAATCTACCTAAAATGGAAAGAAAATATCCTGACTGACTCACTCACTCAACATCGTCTAGCCAAAATTATTGAAGTTAGAAACATGAAATTTTGGGGTTATGTTCGCTCTATGTCGAGAACGTCCACTAAGGAAGGATTTTTGGATATTCAGGTTCTAAAGGGGTGTTAAGGGGGTAGACCAGCATTTAATTGAATAACAATATCTCCCGAGTTGTTTCATTTGGGGATGTGATATTCGGCATTTATGGTAATCATTAAAAATAAGCAGACATGTGTCTAAGTGTTTATCGATGTGGTGTATATCATGAGGTGAAAGGGGTGAAAATTGGGGGTTGAAGGATTCTTAACGGAGCGCGTATTTCTTAAACGACATAGGCAAGAAGTTTGAAATTCAGCGGAAAAAATCAGCTTAAAAATAAGTAAATAGGTGTTCGACTGTTTTATCATAAATCCAATTTAAGGGGCCCATGAGGAGGGGTGAAATTATGGGGGAGGGGAAACAGGAAAGAAAGTGTCCAAACTGATTGACTCGCTCACTCCCTCATCAAACTCAGGGGAAAAACAGCTTAAAAATACGTAAATAGGTGTTGGACCGTTTTTTTTCATAAATCCAATTTAAGGGGTTCATGGGGAGGGGTGAAATTCTGAAAAATAAATGAAAGAAAATGTCCTGACTGACTCACTCACTCATCATCGCCAAGCCAAAATTATTGAAGTTATAAATATGAAATTTTGGGGATATGTTCGTTGTATGTCGAAAACATCCACTAAGGAAAAGTTTTGGATATTCAGGTTCAAAATGGATGTTAAGGGGGTAAACGTGCATTTCATGAAATAACAATATCTCACGAGTGGTTTTATTTGGGGATGTGATACTTGCCATATAAACTAATCATTAAAAATAAGTTTATACGTGTCTCATGATTTTTCGATGAGGTGAAAGGGATGAAAAGTGGGGGTTGAAATATACCTAACGGAGCGTGTATCTCTTAAACGACAGAGGCGAGGAGTTTGAAACTCAGAGGAAAACAATCAGCTTAAAAATAAATAAATTAATTAATTAATAAATAGGGGATCGACCGATTTTTCATAAATCCAATTTCAGGGGCCCATGGGGAGGGGTGAAATTCTGGAAGAAAAACGTCCACTAAGGAAGGATAGTTGGATATTCACTCTCATCGACCAACCAAAACTATTAAAGTTAGAAGAATGAAATTTTGGGGATATGTTTGTTGCGTGTCGAAAACGTCTACTAAGGAGGGATTTTTGGATATTCAGATTCTAAAGGGGTGTTAACGGGGTTAAACCTGCATTTCATTGAATAACAATATGACACGACAATGACGCGAGCAAAGCCGCTGGTACCTGCTAGTCTATTACACACATCAAAAAAAGTTTTGCATCACCTCGGTTCCAAGAGTTCCGGAACCTTTAAATACAAAGGGAATAGAGATCAACACAAACAACATTTCAGCTCGTTTTATTGCTCATGAGACCCACACATTGCATGTTGTACCATCATACAGCTAGACTTTCAGCATTTGTGGTCCAGATTGCAGTACACACCACTACCTCTAATACCCAGTAGCACGTCCTCTTGCATTGATGCATGCCTGTATTCGTCGTGGCATACTATCCACAAGTTCATCAAGACACTGTTGGTCCAAATTGTCCCACTCCTCAACGACAATTCGGCGTAAATCTCTCAGAGTGGTTGGTGGGTCAAGACGTCCATAAACAGCCCTTTTCAACATATCCCAGGCATGTTCGATAGGGTTCATGTCTGGCGAACATGCTGGCCACTGTAGTCGAGCGATGTCGTTATCTTGAAGGAACGCATTCACAAGATGTGCACGATGAGGTCGAGAATTGTCGTCCATGAAGACAAATGCCTCTCCAATATTCTGCCGATATGGGTGCACTATGGGTCGGAGGATGTCATTCAGGTATCGTAAAGCCGTTTCGGAGCCTTCCATGACCACCAGTGGCGTACGTCGGCCCCACATAATGCCACCCCAAAACATCAGGGAACCACCACCTTGCTGCACTCGCTGGACAGTGTGTCTAAGACGTCCAGCCTGACCAGGGTGCCTCCAAACACGTCTCCGACGATTGTCTGGTTGAAGGCATATGCGACACTCATCGGTGAAGAGAACGTGATGCCAATTCTGTGGGGTCCATTCAGCATGTTGTTGGGCCCATCTGTACCGCGCTGCATGGTGTCGGGGTTGCAAAGCTGGACCTCGCCATGGACGTCGGGAGTGAAGTTGCGCATCATGCAGCCTATTGCGCACAGTTTGAGTTGAAACACGACGTCCTGTGGCTGAACGAAACGCATTATTCAACATGGTGGCATTGCTGTCAGGGTTCCTCCGTGCGGCAATCCGTAAGTAGCGGTCATCCACTACAGTAGTAGCCCTTGGGCGGCCTGAGCGAGGCCTGTCATCGACAGTTCCTGTATCTCTGTACCTCCTCCATGTCCGAACAACATCGCTTTGGTTCACTCTGAGACGCCTGGAAACTTCCCTTGTTGAGAGCCCTTCTTGACACAAAGTAACAATGCGGACGCGATCGAACTGCGGTATTGACCTTCTAGGCATGGTAGAACTACAGACAACATGAGCAGCGTACCTTCGTCCTGGTGGAATGACTGGAACTGATCGGCTGTCGTACCCCCTCCGTCTAATAGGCCCTGCTCATGCATGGTTGTTTACATCTTTGAGCAGTTTTAGTGACATCTATGAACAGTCAAAGGGACTGTATCTTTGATACAATATACACAGTCAACGTCTATATGCCGGAGATCTGGGAACCGAGGTGATGCAAAACTTTTTTTGATGTGTGTATATAAAACCAAGTGTCCTGACAGACTGACTGACTCATCATCGCCCAGCCAAAACTATTAAAGTTAGAAACATGAAATTTTGGGGATGTGTTCGTTGCAAGTCGAAAACACCCAAAAAGGAAGGATTTTTGGATATTCAGGTTCTAAAGGGGTGTTAAGGGGGTTCACCTGCATTTCATTGAATAACAGTATCTCCGGCTTGGTTTCATTGAGGGATGTGATACTCGGCATATAAACTCAACATTAAAAATAAGAAGACATGTGTCTGAGGGTTTTTCGATGTGGTGTATATTATGAGGTGAAAGGGGTGAAAAGTGGGGGTTGAAGGATGGCTAACGGAGCGTGTATCTCTTAAACGACTTAGGCGAGGAGTTTGAAACACAGCAGAAAACAATCAGCTCAAAAAATAAGTATATAGGTGTTTGACCGATTTTTCATAAATCCAATTTAAGGGGCGCATGGGGAGGGGTGAAATTCTGGGGGGAGAAAACAGGAAAGAAAGTTTCCTAACTGATTGACTGACAGACTCACTCATCAAACTCAGGGTGAAAAAAAACTGCTTAAAAATAAGTAAATAGGTGTTCGACAGTTTTTTCATAATCCCAATTTAAGGGGTTCATGGGGTGGGGTGAAATTCTGAAAAAAGGAAATTGAAAGAAAAAGTTCTGACTCACTCACCATCGCCCAGCCTAAATTATTGAAGTTAGAAACATGACATTTTGGGGATATAATCACTGTATGTCAAAACCGTCCTCCAAGGGAGGATTTTCAGATATTCAGGTTCTAAAGGTGTCTTAAGGGGGTTAAAGCTGCATTTCATTGAATAACAATAACTCCCAATTGGTTTCATTGGGGGGTGTGATACTCGGCATATAAACTCATCATTAAAAATAAGAAGACTCATGTCTGAGGGTTTTTCGATGTGTTGTATATTATGAGGTGAAAGGGGTGAAAAGTGGGGGGTTGAAGTATTCCTATGTTGTTGTTGTTTGAGTCTTCAGTCTTTTGACTGGTTTGATGCAGCTCTCCATGCCTCCCTGTCCTGAGCTAATCGTTTCATCTCTACATAGCTACCACACCCTACATCCGAGGCAATCTGTTTAATATATTCTAACCTTGATCTACCCCTACAGTTCTTGTCCTCGACCCTTCCTTCCATAACTAAGCTTGCTATTCCTGGGTGTCTTAGTATGTGTCCTACTAACCTATCTCTTCTCTTCATTAGCAGTCGCCAGAAAAATCTCTCCTCTCCCACTCGTCTTAATACCTCTTCGTTCGTAACCCTATCTACCCATCTGATCTTCATCATTCTCCTGTAACACCACATTTCAAATGCTTCAATTCTCCTCTTTTCTGCTGCACCAATAGTCCAAGTTTCACTTCCATAGAGCGCCACGCTCCAGACAAAAGCTTTCAAAAATGACTTCCTAATACCTAAATCTATATTCGATGTTAACAGATTCCTTTTTTTTAGAAAAGCTTTCCTTGCCTGAGCCAACCTACTTTTTATATCCTCTTTGCTTCGTCCATCACAGGTTATTTTGCTTCCTAAGTAACATAAGTTTCCTACTTCCTTCAGCTTTTCACCTGCCAATTTGATGTCCATAGAGGTTTCTGATTTATTTCGGCTGCATTCCAGTATTTTTGTTTTACAATTATTAATTTTCATCATGTATTCTTTCCGTAAGACGGAGTCCATACCATTCAACAACTCATTCAAATCCTCAGGCTTATCGGCCAAGATGACGATGTCATCAGCAAATCTCAGAGTTGAAATTATTTCTCCTAGAATCTTCACTCCCACTTTACATTTTTCTCTAATTTCCTTCATTGCTTGTTCAATGTAAAGATTGAAAAGTATGGGTGATAAGTTGCAGCCTTGCCTAACACCTTTCTGAATATCAGCTTCTCTCTCATGACCTTCAGCTCGAATGACTGCTGTCTGGTTTCTGTATAGATTGTAGATTACCCTCCTATCCCTGTACTTTATTCCAATAGATTTCAAAATGTCAAACAATTTAGTCCAATCAACGTTATCAAAAGCCTTTTCTAAGTCTACAAATGCCATGAACGTTCTCTTATCCTTCCTTATTCTACCTTCCAAAATCAGCCTAAGACTTAGTACAGCTTCCCTTGTTCCTACATTTC
Source organism: Meconema thalassinum (assembly GCA_946902985.2). Lineage (NCBI taxonomy): Eukaryota > Metazoa > Arthropoda > Insecta > Orthoptera > Tettigoniidae > Meconema > Meconema thalassinum. The sequence continues at coordinate 18,961,941 of OX336391.1, read as the reverse complement.
TCCTGAAACCAAACTGGTCTTCACCCAACTCACTTTCTATCTGGCTTTCAATCTTCTTGTAAATTATTCTAGACAGGATCTTTGAAGCATGAGTAATCTAGCTGATTGTACGGTAATCTTCACATCTGTCAGCTCCCACTTTCTTTGGTATAGGGATGAATACATTCTTCTTGAAATCAGGGGGTACCTCACCTGTCTCATAAATCCTACACACCAAGTGAAATAACCTGATCAGACCTTTATCTCCTATGCAGCGTAGCAACTCAATCGGTATATCATCTATGCCTGGTGCTTTGTTCCTGTTAAAGTCTTCCAAAGCTCTATCAAATTCTGATCTCAATATTAAATCTCCTTTCGCATCCTCATCAATTTCCTCGTCCCTTTCCATTACATGATTCTCAATCTCCTTTCCCTTATACAAACTTTCTATATAAGCTTTCCATCTCTCAACTTTTTCTTCCCTATCTGTTAGAGGCTTTCCATTTGTGTCCTTAATATTATAGCACTTAGTCTTCTTTTCCCCAAAAGTATTCTTAATCCTTCGATACGCTGTGTCTACTTTTCCTAATTTCAGACAATTTTCTATACCTGCACAATTTTCTTTCAACCATTCTTCTTTCGCTTCCTTGCACTTCTTGTTAACCTCATTTCTCAGACGTCTGTATTATGCTTTCCCCTAACGGAGCGTGTATTTCTTAAACGACATAGGCGAGGCGTTTGAAACTCAGCGGAAAAATATCAGCTTAAAAGATATGTAAATAGGTGTTCGACCGGTTTTTTTCATCATAAATGCAATTTAAGGGGCCCATGGAGGAGGGTGAAATACTGAAAAAAATGTCCTGACTCACTCACTCACTCATCATCACCCAGCCAAATTTATTGAAGTTAGAAACATGACGTTTTGGGGATACATTCGTTGTATGTCATAAACGTACACTAAGGGAGGATTTTCGGATATTCAGGTTCTAAAGGGGTCTTAAGGGGGTTAAACCTGCATTTCATTGAATAACAATAACTCCCGATTGGTTTCATTGGGGGGTGTGATACTCGGCATATAAACTCATCATTAAAAATAAGCAGACATGTGTCTAAGGGTTTTACGATATGGTGTATATTAAAAGGTGAAAGGGGTGAAAAGTGGGGGTTGAAGGATTCCTAACGGAGCGTGTATCTCTTAAATGACATAGGCGAGAAGTTTGGAACTCAGCGGGAAAAAATCAGCTTTAAAATAAGTAAATCAGTGTTCAACCGTTTTTTTCATAAATTCAATTTAAGGGGCCAATGGGGTGGGGTGAAATTCTGGGGGGGGGGGGGAAGGAGAGAAAGTGTCCTAACTGACTTACTAACTCACTCATCAAACTCAGGGGGAAAATACAGCTTAAAAAATAAGTTAATAGGTGTTCGAGCGTTTCATCATAAATCCAATTTAAGGGGCCCATGGGGAAGGGTAAAATTCTGGTAAAAATAATTGAAAGAAAATGACCTGACTGACTCACTCACTCATCATCATCGCCCAGCGATAACTACTGTACGTCGAAAATTTCAAATAAGGAAGGATTTTTGTTCATTCGAGTTCTGAAGAGGTGTTAAGGGGATAAATGTGCATTTCATTGAATAAAGATATCTCATGAGTTGTTTCTTTGGGGATGTGATATTCGGCATATAAACCAATCAATAAAAATAAGCAGACATATGTCTAAGGGTTTATCGATGTGGTGTATATTATGAGGTGAAAGGGGTGAAAATTGGGGGTTGAAGGATTCTCAATGGAGCGTGTATCTCTTAAACGACATACCCGAGAATTTTAAAATCAGCGAAAAGGAAAAGAACAGCTTAAAATATAAGTAAATAAGTGTTCGGCCCTTTTTCATAAATCCAATTTAATGGGCCCTTGAAGAGGGGTGAAATTCTGGGGGGGGGGAACAGGAAAGAAAGTATTCTAACTGATAAACTCAATCACTCATCAAACTCAGAGGGGAAGAACAGCTTAAAAATAAGTAAATAGGTGTTCGACCGTTTTTTTTTTTTTTCATAAATAAAATTTAAGGGGTTCATGAGAGGGGTGAAATTCTGAAAAATAACTGAAAGAAAATGTCCTGACTTACTCATCATCCTCCAGCCAAAATTATTGAAGTTAGAAACAAGAAATGTTTGGGTCATGTTCGCTGTATGTTGAAAACGTCCACTAAGGAAGGATTTTTGGATATTCAGGTTCTAAAGGGGTGTTAAGGGGGTAGACCTGCATTTAATTGAATAACAATATCTCCTGATTGGTTTCCTTGGGGGATGCGATACGCGGCATATAAACTCATCATTAAGAATCAGAAAACACATGTCTGGGGTATTTTCGATGTAGTGTATATTATGAGGTGTATGTGTGAAAAGTGGGGGTTGAAGGATTCCAAACGGAGCAAGTATCTCTTAAAAGACAGAGGCAAAAAGTATGAAACTCGGGGGAAAAATCAGCTTGAGAAATAAGTAAATAGGTGTTGGGCCGTATTTTTTTTCATAAATCCCATTTAAGGGGATCATGGGGAGGGGTGAAATTCTGAAAAATAAATGATAGAAATTGTCCTGACTGACTGACTCACTCATCATCGCCAAGCCAAAATTATTGAAGTCAGCAACATGAAATTTTGGGGATATGTTCGTTGTATGTCGAAAACGTCCACTAAGGAAAGATTTTTGGATATTCAGGTTCTAAAGAGGTGTTATGGGGGTAAACGTGCATTTCATTGAATAACAATATCTAACGAGTGGTTTCATTTGGGGATGTGATACTTGGCATATAAACAAATCATTAAAAATAAGCTGACATATGTCTAATGGTTTTTCGATGTGGTGTATATTATGAGTGAAAGGGGTGAAAAGTGGAGGTTGAAGGATTCCTAACGGAGCGTGCATCTCTTGAACGACATTGGCGAGGAGTTTGAAACTCAGATGAAAACAATCAGCTTAATAATCAATAAATACATAATTAAATAAATAGGTGGTCGATCGTTTTTTCATAAATCCAATTTAAAGGGTTTCCATGGGGAGGGGTGAAATTCTGGAAGAAAAACGTCCACTAAGGAAGGATTTTTGGATATTCACTCTCATCGACCAACCAAAACTATTAAAGTTAGAAGTATGATATTTTGGGGATATGTTTACTTTGTGTCGAAAACGTCTACTAAGGAGGGATTTTCGATATTCATGTTCTAAAGGGGAGTTAACGGGGTTAAACCTGCATAACATTGAATAACAATATGACACGACAATGACGCGAGCGAAGCCGCGGGTACCGGCTAGTACTTCATGAATGTTAGTTCAGCGAACAACGTGGGAAACGCATTTTATTGAACAGGCTGGTGGAATAATTAATATTTCCCAAATAATCTGTGAAAGTAAAATGGCCAATCGCAATGCCGCAATAATTTACCAAGAACAATTCCGAAAGACAGAAATAATACTAAGATACCACAAAAAGTAACGCACGATACTGAAAGTTATTTTTAAGAAGATTCAATAAGTACTGAATAATAAACTGCACAATGGAACTAAATATTTGAGGTATTTTCAACTCAAGATCGCAGTGTCTCGACACCTCTCTACTGTCGTGACATAGTTTTCAGTACACATTGTCCAATGAACTCCATTTCGTAGGAGAGCACACGACCTATGGGAATTCCTCATTCTGGCGTTGGCCACCCACGAATCTCTTCATTTCTCTTGATCAACGAACGTAGAGCGGTTAAGGAACTCTGAGGCATGGGGCTACTATGTGAATTCCTCAGTTAAACTTAATTAAACGTTTAAAATTATTATTTATGTATTGATTTGGCGTATAATTTTAAACGTTTAATTCTAACATAAATAAGTATATTCAAAAACATTTGTTTTCAATGGCAAATGTGTTTACATTCTATTCCTCAGTTAACTCCATTCGCTCTATTATCTTCAGATTCTACTCCCTGTATTCTCGGTTTTGGGGAGGTTTCTCTCAGTGCAAGGAATGACAGAGCTGCTGACAATGACTCTGAGGTTGCAGCTTAAATTGGAAAGAAATGTTATTCCACTCGCCTCACTGTTCTAGAACGGGATTTTTGCTCTTCCGACCGTGTTTTCGCTGTACAAGTAGTGAAAGCAGTCTCCCCATTGCTGTGATTGTCGCCTACTTCTCGAACTTAAAAAAACTGACTAGGAAGCTCGGGTCTCCACGTGGTTTGATAAAACAGAAGAGTCAATTTCAGAAATATCTCCCCTTAAAGGCAGCACAATGTTCAGTGCGGCTCCATAAGCTGTTCATTTTACCTAAGAAATCAGGGCTGTTTAACAGATAAAGATCATACTTTAAAAGATCCTGTCTTTTTCATATCTCAGTCATTCATGAGTCACCGTGTACGCGATTCTCTCAAAATTTCTGTCTCCTTTCGTGATAAATATCGTTTACAATTTGGGTTAAAAGGGATATTGGGAACTGCAGTTCCTATACGAAAATGTGCTTAGCTTCTGGTTTTTCGATTTCATGATAAGCGCGTAGAGACTGGGTTTGTTGTTATAAACCTATGTGGTTGCATGTTAACCACGGTGTCACTAGGAACTAAAGGGGTAACCAAAACGTCTTCCCCCGGAAAATGTGTTTATCCTCAGTAATACAAGTGCAAAATCCTGTCTTAAAGGCCTGACTTAAACCAACAAGCCGGGTAAAATATTTTCGACTTATATAGAGTTCCCAAAATATATTTTCGCCGTCAACAAGACATGCAACTTGTGAAGTAATAAAGAGCGTACGCGTGACAAGATTCAAAGACCAGACCAGCAACTCAATAAATCAGTCTGTTGCTGATCTTTCGAATCACTACGTGTTTGGATTTTACACAGTCATGAGTTGTCGCTTAAATTTTAAACCTCTATGGCTCGAGCTGTGATTCTTTCTCACTGCCACTCCATTCGGATTTGGAGCGCGATGCATTGACACATTAATTGCTACAAGTTGATGAAGATAACAGAAACTTCGTTGAGCTGGCAGTTTGATTGGCCAACCACTCAGCTGGGTTCTTGCAGAACACTCTAGTCAAACATGTGGCAAGTGACTTGGGCTTGTAAAAAATACGAGCTACGAAATATAGGGCATTTAACATAAAAATATACGTTTTGAAAATAGAAAAGTTTTGGGCTTCTACTGTCTAAAAATTACAGTCTACGATATAGAAAACTGAGAATTGTAGAAATGATTCGGAATAGTAGAAACAAAAATAATATGGGCACGCATTAATTTGGGATTTTTATTTTATTGTTTAGTTTAATTAAGCACACTTTTCTGAACAAATCTTAGTTTGTTTCGTAAAGATCGGAATGTTAGTTTTTGAAATATAAATTATTTTGTGCCGAAGTGTGCCCAAATCTAGGAATGGGTATTCCAAGTTTCAGACACCTAGATATCAAGGGAAAGGCTGTAGCCGCTTTTGAAAGTTCAGATATTTGAATATCGCGCTACATTGCTTCGAGAAGCATTTAGAAGAATTTTACCGATAGTTGGATGTCAAGTGACGTAGCGAGTAACAGCAGAGGTGGAGGCTATTTATTGATTAAATAGTTAACTATGGAGTAGAGACTTGAGACTGGGATCAGATTACTGGCACGGCCAAATGAAAGAGAATGCAATTAGTATCAAGTAAATCGGACCAGGGATTCAAGAGATATGAGGATTTCTAGATATCAGGCGATGACGCGTGACCCTGACCGTTTTGAATAAAAGCCAGCTGGAGGAGGCATGGTTAGCTCACTCCAACACAAGCACTTGGCAAGCAAGTTGCGTCTACGCTGAGCCAAGGCACATGGTTGCCGTATCTACGCAGAAGTTCTTTTCAAGTCGTGATAGTCACGAGAAGTGCTGCGCAAACGAGTTGGAACTTAGTAAGTTTCTGGTGAGGAGAATCACTGAGGTGATTGATTTCTACAGACATTGGTGGAAATATTTATATTTCTAAAAGGACATATGCTAGACTTTGTCTAGAAAATAGTATTTTGTCACAGTCCAGTAGTAACTTAATACTTGGATGTTTAAATCCATTTCAAGTCAGTTTTCATTTTTGTAACTAGTTAACCACTTCGATCTGTCAGTACACTGAAGACTAGTCTATAACGGTGGAGTTCATTAGTCTACGCAAGGGAAACTGCAGGTTGCTTAGCGCATGGCAGATGGTGATATTAATAAACCATGCCCAGGGAACGATCTTCAGAACAGCCGTTAATTGCTTAGACTGTCAATGTTTTTCTTGTACTGATGAGATTACAGTGAGTTATGTTACAACTGACATATCTAAGAAGAGATCACTTAGATCTGACCCTATTTCAACAAACTGTTATGGCTTTGATAGAAGCCCATATTAAAATGGAACCACAGTTTATTCAAACGTCGAAAGATACTACCACTATGTCTGACTAGACGAATTGTGGGTCTACAATGGCGGCCGATACAAGGATTATACGTGCTTGTCCGATAGGGCATGTCTACGGATAAATCTGGTACAGACCAGGTTTACTACACTTCAAGACCATCAAGAAATGTAAGCCACATTTGAATTATATTATGCCTAGCTAATTGGAACAAACTATTTTTTCTGCAGATGACCAACACATCTTTTTTCGTCGTATTTAAAGCTTGCAATGATTTACGCAAGACTTATTAGAGTTATTCTGAGTATTTTCAGCACTCAGAAGAGTTTAGGATCGATGAACGAGCATTTCGAAGATTTATTTGAATTTTTCATATTTTAAGGAAACCACGGAAAACCCCCGATGTAACTGTAAAAGTTAAATTTATTTTTGTTGAGGAATGGATATTTTTTCCATATTCGAAGGTTCGAACATGTGGATTCTCACATAATGAGATGATAATTAAACATATTTAAAATGACATAAATAATAATAATAATAATAATCCACTAATAATAATAATAATAATTTTTATAATTTTTCTAAATAATTCTTGGATATTATATTTTCTAATAATCATATGTATTGAGAAAGAGCCTATGAAGTAGTTTAATCATTTCTAGTTCGGAACAGGAGATTTTCCGAAGGAGAGTGGTTAGCGCAAGCCCGCATTCAACCAACATTTCAGTTCTGGTTGAACAGTTGATATTTGCAATGAGCAAAGTATATTTTTCATATAACACGGAGAGGCATGAAACGGGAAGCAAATGATATTTGTATCAAATAGGATATTTTTGTATTTATATAAAATCATGACGTAAATACACTCGAAAGTGAAATAAAGATTTTCATAAGTATGGTAAATTCACGGGTTGAACTGAATGGTAAAATAAAATAAACTTGTCAGTTTATTAATCTTCCAGTGTTGATAACAAGCAGAGGCTTGATTTATTGTATAAATTTTGGGAAGATAATTTATGTGTGTGGAGTAGTTGAAATGCCATTCCCAGGTGCGCATGTTAAGTCGCAGGAATGAAGGTTTTTTCGAGCATCAATCAAATAGCAGGTTCGATGGCTCAGGTTTATAGTAGGAGTATTGGAACTACACATTTCGTCGGATGAATGACCCGAAGGTTATTTCTTTGAAACCATCAGTTCTTATTTCATCCTTGTTTACGAATTCCATTTAGACTTTGATTTTGCTAGAACCCGGATTTGTCATGATAGTAGTTTATTCTTCTTCAGAGGAAGACCTTTGCCGTTGTTGTTGTAATATTGTGTTCTTACACAAATAAATAGAATGGGCCACTGCCAATTTAAAATAATTCTTTAACCACGAATAATTTGAAGGATATTTTCAATCCTAGTGCCATGAACTAAATGAATTTATTATAAAACTACAATTCTTATTTCCGCATTCTGTCGAAGAATTGCAAGTTGTGAAAGTTGCTAAAAATGGCCATGAATATAAATATTTTTATAATATTGTTCCCAAGTGGAAAATCTAATAGTTGAATGGTTCAACCATTTATTGATCAAGTTGATGATTCAGAAATAATATATTTTGTTTGGAACTTGAAGTTCATAATCGAGTCACTTCTCGAATGTTTAATGTCAGAAGAACAATTAATTGTTGTTGTGCTTCGCACAGTTCTTCGATGCTATGCTCAATGGTCAAATACTTTTCAGATGTTATTAATATGTGTTAATAATTTGTGTTGCTTCGATGATGATAATATTTTTTCGACGATATATTTTTGAAACTGGAAAAACAAGTGAAAGTTTAAGAAATTCTATAAACATTTATTCTACGAGTGTTAATATCATGTAAATAGTCAAACAGTGATCTACGTTATTTCCAGTATAGACAATTAATTTTGAACTGGAATTAAATATTAATAACTTTGGAACACAGTCCACAGGACTATTAATCGGACTTGTGTTTCCAAAAAGATTGTCAAATGTGTTTGGAAAATTTCTGTATATTGTGTGTAAATAAGAGTGTGGATCGCCACACGTGGAGTGATGCTGCTTTGAGCATCTTTGCAGTCAGATTTTAACTTTAAAATAAACTGAGATAATTTTACCAGATGTGTTTCTCCCAATTAAATCTCCTTCTATCCTTATTGTTGCATTGAGCCAAAAATCAGTAAAGCATTTTTTTAATTTGATGTCGTTTTTGCGATTTGCTTTAACCCATCTGGCGCTCCGGGATATTTTGACTCTCGTGCTGACTGATTATTGGTAAAATGCATATGTGGTCGTGCGGACTCCGGTCTAAACGGGCACATAAAATAAGATAGAGAGAGAAATGGCTTCGAACGTGGGTCCCGATTTAGACATGGTCAATCGCATGCCGATTTGAAATTGTGATAATTTTTATAGAAATATTTTGGGAGTTGAGAGATGTCTGGTTTGGATGAATAAATTAGTAGGAAACCCAATTAGTGGGGAAAATTAAAAATTTAACTGGTTAATAATTAGAATGGGTTTGATTATTTTGATAATGGCTTAACCATTAGGGCGTCAAGTAAATTCAGTAGTAAACGTTCGATGACTGGATATACACATTATTAGAATCCAGGTGGAGGATATTTGAGAACTTGCATATTTTTCTTGTGATATTGTGGTAAATGTAATTCGTAAAAGTAGAGAATTTTGTTTTTCCATCACGTCGATATTAGGACAAATCTCATTTTATTATAGTGTTCCAATTAGCTATTCATATTTCTTGTTCTAGTTATAAGCTTGTGTTTGCCACTGTTGTATACCCCTAAGTTTTGAATAATAATTGAAATTATGGAAGAAATGATGAGGATGATGAGGAGTTTGGAGGAGAGTTCAAAAGAGGCTGGACTGCGTGTAGCAGCCATTATGAAAGAAAATACTGAGGCTTTAGAAAGGAAACTTAAAGAAAATTCTGATTCTTTAGAAAATAAATTAAAAGATAACTTGAAAGAAAGTTTAAATGAAAAACTCAAAGAAAATTCTGATTCTTTAGAAAATAAACTTAAAGAAAATTCTGATAATTTGAAAGACAGTTTAGATGAAAAACTTAAAGAAAATTCTGATACTTTAGAAAATAAACTTAGAGAAAATTTGAATGATAAACTTAAAGAAAATTCTGATTCTTTAGAAAGCAGGTTAAAAGGTAATTTGAAAGAAAATTTAAACAGTAAATTTAATTCAATGGAAAGTAAATTTAAAGAGAATTCTGAAATTTTGAAAATGACACTTGAAAGTAAAATGAATAAATTATGCGATAAAACACATGAGCTCGAAACTTCATTAGCTACTAACGCTAGTTTAATGGACGAAAAATTTCGCGATGCCGATCTTCGATCCCAAAGCTTAGCTGATAGGATAGAACATGGTCTTAGGAAAGTTGGTGAAGACATGGTCAACCTGGAAGTCCGAGTGAAGAAGGAGAGTAACGAGATGGGAATTCTAGTTGTTCAACGTTTAACGGAACAATTCAAAGAACTTGTCATGGGAGAAATAAGAGAAGGTGTGATTAGTGAGTTGCAAACTGAAATCAAGACCACAGTTGTCAATGAAATTAAAGACACACTCAAGGTGGAGAATCAAGAGGGAATCAAGGAGATTAGGGAATCTTTGTCATCCCATATTGAAGTAATTGCCAAAGATATCCAAGCAACTCAGAAGGACATATCAGATATGACAGGGTCATTGAAAAGTCATGAAGCTGTTATGAACCAGATATCCACTGATGTTAAAGACAATTGTAAAGAAACTGAAGCAATTAAGAAGATGGCAGAAGAAAACCAGAAGGAACTTGAGGCTATGAAAACTCAAATCAAGGGTGAGAAACAGTCTGATCATCTGTTGAAAATGCCAAATGTAAGGGGAAAGGAACAGATACAGATAAATCTAGGAGGAGCTAGAGAGACTGATAGACAGGATGAGGTCAGGACAGTATTTCAATCCAACCCCATAACTGTATTTAAGAATATAGAAGATAAGCCTTCTAAATTTTCAGGGCGAGATTCTGTAACACCCGTGGAATTTTTGAGAGAAGCAGGTGATTACCTGAAAGATTCTAAGATCCCTAAAGAAAGACAGATCCGAGTGATAGGGAAGTTCTTGGAATGTCCTGCACTTCTGTGGTTTAGAGCATTTAGATCCACTCTAACCACTTTTGAGGAGTTCTCTCGTGGGCTATTGAAGAAGTTTTGGTCCCCGGAAACCCAACAGCAAGTCAGAGCAGAGTTATATTCGAAGAGATTCTCGACGTCACAACCTACTCGATACTCTACGTACTTTTCTGGACAGCTGTCTAAACTTCAACATTTAGATCCGCCAACGCCAGATAACGAGTTGATTACTGCATTGATACGTCAGTTTCCAGCAGACGTCCAGAGGACTTTGATCGCTGCTGATATCTATAATATGGAACAATTTGATGAAGTATTACAGAAGCTGGATCATACAAACGCTCAATTCTTCCATCAGAAGGGAGGAAAAAATAACAACGCTGTGTATGCTGTTATGGCTAATAGTTATTCTCAAACACCTCGAGAGATTCGAGAGGAGCGAGAAGAGAAAACGCCGAGGGAAGATCCAAATAAAGGAGGATGGAACCAGTACAGTAACAGATACAGTTACAAGCCATATGCGAGACCGGATGGTGGTAATCGATACAATACTCGATGGAGAAGACCACGAGATAGTCAAGGAAGGTACCAGGAAAGAAGATATTATGGTAGAAACAACTACAATAATAGAGGGAATGTAGATACTCGTCAGTCCAATGAAGAGTTTAACAAGGACACAAGGAAAAATTTGGAAGCAAGACACCAAGATAACTTGCAATTTGTGGAGCAGAGGCCCAATGAACCAGGTCCATCGGGAACACAACAATCCCGGGGGAATGGTAATGAAAAAAAAAACTTCGAATTCACAGTAGAAGATAGAATTTTGAATACTTTCACTTCCAGAATTATTAAATGGCAAGCAGAGGATGACGATTTAATTCAACAGAATGACGAACGAAAAGAAATGGGTACCAGAATTAGAATGCCGATCATATCATGCGAAGTATTCGGTATGCCTGTCGATACTTTGATCGATACTGGGGCTATGCTTTGTCTGGTGAGTGAGAAGCTTTATATTCTGTGGAAGCTCAAAGAGAATTTAGAGGAAATTCCAGTATCAGGAATTAAGATCCAAGGAATAATACCCAATAAAATATCTCTGTGTAAAACACAATTATACTTATGTTTTACGATTGGAGGACATGATTTTCGACATGTGTTTGTTGTAATGAAGGACATGGCTTTTGACATGATATTGGGAGCAGATTTCATTCAGAAATATCAAGCAGTGATAGATATGAAGACAGAGACGATTAAATTCAAGAATACCGAAGAGATTAACTTCGAGGGAAAAGAAGAGGAAGACATCGAGGGAGATGCTCAATGGTCTCTGATTTTTCATGAAGCTGAAGGAAGAGAAGTCTACACTGAGAAGGAGTCCCCAGAGTTAGGGAAGATTTTGGAAGAATATTACGATATTTTTGATACTAAACCTGGTGAAATTGAAGATTTTGAACATTGTGGAAGTAAACAATAATGGAACCTATGAAATCGCTAATACACGAACTGGTAACATCGTGGGAACTTACAATGCATCGAATTTCAAGATCTATTATTCAAGAACCAGATGATTTAATGTGTAGATAGGAAAAATAAATATTTTTCAATTTTTATTTTTTGCTAGGTATGGGGTGGATGTGCCCAAATCTAGGAATGGATATTCCAAGTTTCAGACACCTAGATATCAAGGGAAAGGCTGTAGCCGCTTTTGAAAGTTCAGATATTTGAATATCGCGCTACATTGCTTCGAGAAGCATTTAGAAGAATTTTACCGATAGTTGGATGTCAAGTGACGTAGCG